>JAODAF010110505.1:0-10689 GCA_027574765.1 Molpadia intermedia | reverse complement strand
GATTTGCGATGTTCTTGTACTGCTGGACTGCTTACATGCCACAACACCGACCATTGTAATCTTAATGCTGTTTGTGAAGAAAGAGATAACTCACGACAGTGTTATTGCAATGAAGGTTATTTTGGGAATGGAATCCAATGCACCGAATTGTCCGAATTGTCCGCTGACTGTAACGAAATATATAACCATGGTAACAGGAACAATGGCGTGTACAGAATACAACCTACCAACTGGCCTGGATCATCATTCGAAGTGTTTTGCAGGATGGAAGATGGTGGCGGTTGGACAGTAAGTTCCGAATTTGCGGATTTTACTTTGCCTGCGGAAGTTTTTCAAGGGTAGCCTACTTATGGCAAATACAATCGAAAAATTTCATCGATCGTATAGTGAAAATAGTTGACTACCCGGGTGAACCGGATAACTTTCTCCCCACGTATAGAGTTATGCAAGAAAAACGTCAATATCACGTATCGTTCTTATAACTGACTTGAATGTTTCATTGTAGGTTTTTCAACGTCGTATGGATAATTCGCAAACTTTCTTCCTTTATTGGAACGACTACAAACACGGGTTTGGATCTCCGAGTCGCGAGCTGTGGCTGGGAAATGAAAAACTATATTACCTGACGAACCAGCGAAATCAGCAACTGCGGATCGATATGGTAAACAGAGACAGATCGTCATATTACGCGAAGTACACACTGTTTCGTATCAATGACGAGAGTGACAATTACAGGTTGTCTGGATTGGGGACCTTTAGTGGAAGTACTTGTGAGTCTTCAAGATTATTCTTAAATGAACACATGGCGAACGCGATCAAAGTTAAACAAATTTAAAAGAACAAATATAAGTATGAACAAGTGGGTACGAACGACATAAAAGGACGGAATAATAAAAAAGTGTTTATGACTGTTTATGTATAGGGGAAACAATATACACACAATACACAGACCGATAGTCGACTGTACACCGCGAACCATCACCTCAGTGACATGTCGGCAAACACTAACAAGTTCACCAGACCTTAACCTAGAAATGCGGTCTCTTGACGGACAAGGGATCATTATACCGATTGGGGAATTATATTTCCATGCCTGGGTATTGTTTTGAAATGATGATGTGATGAATGAACTGCCGACCAATTACGGACCAACCGTTTAACTGTTCAAGACGAGGTGTGAATTTTTATAATTTACTAGTACCCAGTATACCGGAGAGGTGTTGGTCGATATGTTTGTTCTTTCCTTAACCTTTATTTGGAAATACATTTCAAACGTTTTCATCAACGCTGCTGTTTTCGATATGGTTAAAATCATCATCTTTACCCGTTATAACTATAACACTCGTGGTTACACAGCTCATTATAATCATAAGTTTTCCTAGTCTTTTCGTTTATTGTCGTTCCCATTCTTGGAATTTGGTTTCCATGAACCATTGTAGCATTCAATATGAGCAACTGGTTTTACCCACTTTGTATGAGCCCAAGAGAAATAAAATAAAACGCAATAGTAAGGATTCATTGAATTTAAATTTTGTATTAAATTATAATTACAAAATATCTTTGGTGTAAACATCTTTTGAAAGATGAACGCATGGCTTGAACTTGTATTAAGGCGGTTATTTTATTTATCATTTTAGCCGCTGACCGATTGGAATGGCACAAAGGAAAACCCTTCAGCACACGAGACAGCGACAACGACGATAGTAGTTTCAACTGCGCCGAGAGACACCGAGGTGCTTGGTGGTTCCACTACAAATCTTCATATAAATATGAGTCTTGTACTGGCACTCAATGTGATTATTTCTATACCGATGGCGTGTGCTATAATTGCGCTCATTCTCACCTTAACGGTGACTATGACAGCACCGCGAGTGGCACCAACATGTTTTGGAATGAGCTAAGCAGTGACTATGACTGTGGTCTAACATACACAGAAATGAAAATTCGACCAGTTTAGAAAAAAATTAGATAATTCGAGGAACCATTTGTATGTGGCTGTAATCAATAGACCTATAGGTAACCTATGGAGTACGATGAACGTTGGTTCACATCTTACGATATATGGACCCATATATAGGTTGTATATAAGCTACTTTCACCGTTGTGGGTCATTTGTCTAACCAAGACGTCTTAAGCTGTAAAATAAAATTGAAACCTTATATTAACTAATGCGTATAACTTTTGTTGAGGAGTACTATAACCACAGAAACAGTATACCACTCACAATTATATATATCGGATTGGTCATGTATTGTTGCACTGTGTACGAAGAACATAGACCTTGGAAAAAGCAGCGACTCAAAGCCCCACCAAAATAGAAAATAGAATATATAGAGTTTTGTATATTTTACACCTTAGTCCAGTGCTGTCATCGCCGCTTCAACTTAACCAGAATTAATTATCTAATATTAATCCACCTAATTGATAAATAAATCAAGCCACTGAAATATCGAAGGCTAAACAAAGATGTAGAAACAAGAAGATCGAGGAAAAAGTAGAAGAAAATAGTCTTCTGTTCTCGCTAATATTTCGTCTTTATATATACAGAGACCACGTCGACTAGGGAGACTGTCGTAGCATAAACGATTGATATGAACTGACTCACCTGGTGATGACATCGTGTCATTTGCATTAGGAATTATAGTAGGCCTAGCTCTTCAACATACCAAAGACAGAAACGTCCAGCGGCTACAATATGAAGACACCTATGCAGTTTTATGTCTAACAACCAGGGATTTACAAGTTTTACATACATTTATGATATCTATTCTGGCAAAACATTCCAAATTTAGGTGTTTTTTACATTGGGCGTTAATTGTTATAAATGTATCCATACACCCTGATAGTCACGTGTTGATGTGTCTTATTCATGTAAACATCCTTACTTTTGCAGATTTCAGCAGCTAAATACATCCATATATTACTATATCTTGCACTAGGCCGTAACATATCCACAGCTAATTTTGTTGTTTACAGCTAAAACGTTGGTGTTCACCCAAAACACTTTATGTTCTACTGCTGAGGCCAGTGTTTGCTTGAATGGATTTCTGAGGTATGGTGATGATTGTCAGGAAGCAACCAAAATCCCTTTTCATTCAATATATATTATCTAAGATGAGGTAATGGTTTTGTAATTGTTTTTAGTTATTCGAAGGAATGTTCTAGGGTGGGCAGACATGTCAGCAATGTAATCATTACAAATAGACCAGGAAATTCTAGCTCATTCAGGATATCTAAGGTGAAGTGGACAAAATCTCTCCTTTGCATTCCAAAGTGCCAGTGCTATACAGCTTATTCATAGCATCTAGGGGTGAATGAAATAACTATTCTCCTGAGCATTCCAAGCGTATGAGTGCTATTGTTGGGAGTGTGATGATAGAAGCAGATTGGGATGCAGGTAGTCACTCTAGGAATACACCACAGAAGAGTAACATGTAGAGTAGTAGGGCGCATGATGAAACCTTAATGTATACATCGCTGATGATGATAAGGACTTTTTCTGATAATCCTACATTTTTGAGGATGTTATGAATTTAAAGGTGTCGTTGAGGACACCATACATAGTTGCGATACACTAACTGTTATGCCTACTTATGTTATGTTACTACTGTTCTCTATTATAATATTCCAACTAGGCAAATTGGGGTTGAAATCAATTGTGGAATTAAATGGGGTACCGGCAAATTTATAGTGTTCAAGACTCGATGTTTTGGCCATTTCAGGATTTACCCGGAAGTTCCCAGAAGGTATTCCCTAACATATTGTGCGGACAGGCTAACGGAATGCTTTAACGACAGGCTTTCTAAGGTTTATAGACGACGTTTGGGTCACAGACTGACTGTGTTGGAGACGATACAGAATTCCCCTGGCTATCTTTGGTGGTCAGCTGAGTTTTTATTTTCTACAATGTTGAATTATCTCTAATACATTCCTATCTAAGGTATTTTTATCACCGGCAGACCTTGCTTGTGTTTACTTTATGACAATGAAAGCATAACATGCAGGACAGTGTAGTTGATTCGTCGAATAAGTAGGTAATGCAAGCAGAATATGTTTGCCAGTTTGTAACTCATAAGTATGTTGTATTGTGTCTCAAAAACAACAATAATCAAATTACAAAAAACCTTGTACATCCGGCTAAATCAAGAATGCCAACTTGGATTGGATTATAGTTGGTTTGTAGGTTGCTTATGTTGATTACAAGAACATCGTTGTATGTGGTATAGGACAAAGCTCTTTGAGCTCAACATAGGTCAAAGCACGAAAACGTTATCAGGCTACCTCAATTATAAGCCAACTTGGATTTTTTCATTCGACCTTCTATTTGGGTGCTTACAAAAAACCTTTGGTGTTTGGAAAATGTTAAATGGCATTTAATGTGAAATGTGAAAATAAAACCCTGTAATCAGGATAATTGTACAAGTTGGGTTAAGTTAGTATTAATCAGGTTGATAATGAAAACATTGTAATCAATTCAACGAGGTTGTTTCTTTGGCAGCGGTCAAGAGTCAACAGTGGTAAATCTAAAAGACAAACTATAGCTACTTTGAAGCATTTTCGGCAAGAAATCACAAAGCCGTTTGACATTCTTGATAAATGTCTTGAGAAATGTCAAGCGATACATAATGATCTGCTCCCGTATGCATCATATGCAGCGATCACCGAGCATGTGGTTCCACATAGTACTCCTCCTCAGCTTGAACAATAAAAACTGAGAAAGAGGAATCATCCTTGTTGTATAAGCATTCATGTTTATATTTAAATCATGCTACAGAATAATAATAAGAAATAATATGCCTCATAATTAATCAAAATATGTATTTTTATCGAATATGCTCATTGTGTTGTTTAATTATCACCATATTATCTATTGCACAACAGTTAATGTTTATGCACAGTGTCAACGTTGCATGTAGTAAGTAAGGTCTAGGTTGCATTTTAAACAGTATTTTAAAGTGGGTTTCCCATGTTCAATTAGGCTTATTTGTGTTAGTCTATTTAGGATTAGGCCTTGTTGCTCTACGTCACTATTTCATGGTGGAATTGCATTGTTGTTCTGGATATGTAGCAACACATATTAAATATAATAAAATATAAGACTTTGAGCTTAATTCGATTACTTACATATTAATTACATTTTCATTCCATTTAGGTTCCACGTTTACTCGACACCTAGTTACAACCCATACAATGTTGCTGGTAAAATCACTAAAATATTGATTTGTGAAAAGTAGTGTTAGATTGTTATCAAAATATCTGGTAGGTCTATGTTTCTAGCAAAGTACATAATAAGAAGCATAAATGGACATATGCATACAGCAACTATGATTCATTCGCAAATTATGCTAGACTATGCTAGACTAGAATATATATGCAAACATTCACATCAAATGTTTATAATTCTTTGAAATACTTCTAAGTGTGTTTCCAAGTGGATAAATAGTTTGTAATCCTTAATAACGAGTCTTCATGTGTTTCTTATTTTTTCATGCAATTTCATTACTAAATAGTGCTAATATAGAATATTATAAATGAGAGTAGGATACGAAAATACACAATGGTATTGGCAGAGGAATAGTTCAAATAAAGAATGTATCCGAGAGAAAGGTTAACATGATATAAAATAGCTTTATGGAAATGTAATTCAATGGGAATGTTATTGGAATTACTAAATTGAAAGCCTGTAATTAACATTGGAATAAATATCATTCTTACACTTAATGTGTTTGCTTCTGAAAAAATAATTTAGTCGTTTTCCGTAGGCTTACGGTATTTGCGAGAATTTCTGCATATCAGCAACCCCTCCTTTTGAAGGCGAGTATATTTTGAAGAAACTTTTCCAAAAATGTCTTTGTCAACCCAACTTTACCCCAAAATATTGGCCGACCCTGTCTTGGTCGTATGTACCCACACACTTGTCGGTTTCTTTTGGACAGTATTCTGGTCTGGAGGCGTTGTGTGACGTCAATGGAAGGAACAATGTAATTTATAAGTAATTGCAAAAGGAAAATTTTTCGGTTGATATTTCAACTACCGGAAGCCTACCACTTACAGAGCTTAATATATAGCATAGCGATTTAATCCTAAATTTGTGGGTGGTTGATGATAAAATTAATAAATACAATACTATCACCATGGAACTAATGTTCCACTACTAAATAACTGAATACACCTTCGAACGAATATTGCCTTTGAATAACTACGGTAACGTATATTGACTTAGCCTAGTAGTAATGTTTTGGCTAAGATTGCGAATAAAACTAGAAAAATTTGTATTATTACGTTTATTTGTATAGCTGGCCTATCTGCACACGAGCAAGCAATGGTAGCGTCGAAAACGATGTGGTGTGAAACCCTCGGTGTGTGTGTTAGCGCAAGTACGTCAGCGTTTGTTAATTTCACGTACACCCTCCATATACCCACAACAATGAGAAGACACAAGCACTTTGTGACATTTCATTATAAATTCTAGTCTATAGTGTGCATCCTATATGATATCCTATATATGTTACTGATTTTGTTCGTTAAATAGTGTCATTCCTTATAAATGGATCCTATGATATACCTGTTCCATCTATGTGTTATATAAAACTATATGTTTTATCTAAATATAGTCTAATAATAATAACCCAAATTACAATTATTTAAATCAATGACACGGTTAATATCATCTTGTGTCGACCAATTTACATATGTATATATATAAATCCTGAAATCCCCTGAAATGTTAATATTACATGGTTAAATTTCCACAAACGTACAAAACTTGCGTGTTGATTCATGACAATGGTCATAACCACCCACCCTTTTCATATTACCACTGCTATTCGCATATGGAGCATGATACTCCAAGTTAGTCGAACAATCCAAATGGACAATGGTTTGATATGATTTATGACCACTCATGTCCATATCAGTCAAGACAATTATCTACCCCAACCCCCGCCCCAACGCCCATCCCTCCACCAGCTCCAGAGCCACGCCAAGTTCCGGCAGAATCGTATCAAAAAGACCAGAAATGGCTCAGGACTCAACTTGTCTGTCGTTGCCTCTACCCACGTTGCCAAAGAGTTTGGACAATGCAGAGGTTCTTCACACTATATATGCTTCCTAGCGCCATCTATTAACAACCAAACATGAATATAGGTTCATTTTAAATAATTAACAAGACACCTCTTATATTGCCCTGATATACTGATATCACCTAATTCCTAGTATTTTGGATCACCCTTAGCTTTCCTAATCATTGCAAGCCTCCTCTTGGCGTCATGCAGTTCCTTCTCCTTTCTCAAAATAACTTCTTGTGCTTCGACCTCTTTGGCAAAGATCCCAGTCAGCTTATAATCATCCTTCTTACTTGCTAATGCGGCGTCCTCGGCTTGGGCTTCGCTGATTTGGGCAGCTGCTACTAGATTATCAGTGGCTTTCTGAACAGCATTGCCAGCCGCCTAAAAGAAAACGCCAATAAATATACCTTGTAAACAATCATTGACAATCTCCGGTAATGATGCGCAATTTACCATTCCTCCAAGAATTACAATATATTTTTATATCTTTAAACAAATTGCCAATAAATTTAGTAAAAGCAACAGGTATACTGAACAATTGTTACTTACACTTTGGTGTGAAAACGTTTGAAGAAAAAAAACTGTAACTGTGGATGGTCACGCAAAGTCGAAATATATAAAGACACAACAAGTAAATAAAATGTGTCTAGACAGAGTAATAATTATTCATACCTCTAGTCGTTTCATTCCATCACGGAAGATATGTTTCTTGGTTTTGCAAGAGGCTAGTAGTTCTGTAGTAGAGGCGGAGACTTGTCTTGCCGACTTCACAAGCTTTGCCTGTGACGTCCCTCCTTGGACTAAGCTGTGCGCAGATTCGCACATACTTTGAGTGGACTTTGCGACCTTACGGGCGGCGGATATTAGGCCTCTTGACCACTCGCCATCTGCTCCGTCTTTTGAAATTTCGACCTGTAATTAGAATTGTTAGTAAACATTGAGGTAAAGAGTGGGATATCATTCAGAAGTTTTCTTATAGAATAGGTTTTGTGATGATGAGTCACCCAATGTAGGAGAATGTAAGAGAACATTTCTACCTTTTGACACTAATGCATTGGATGATTATAAAATGTTTGACATAGTATAATTTCAAAGTGGTTGTTGAAAGCCGTTCTGATCTGATCGGGGAAGGAAGGACATGGTAGTTTGTCAAATTGGAAAGCTTTTGTGCGTGCGGCGAGGCTTATTCCTTTCGTTCCGTCCGTTAAGAAAATCGCGATATATGGCTAATAATTTTATATCGAATATAATAATTACCATTCCCTGTTCAACCAATTCCTTCTGTGCATTTGATGCTATCTTAACCAGTACACTAGTAGCGTTAGCGATTGCTTTAGTCGCTTCAAGAATCTGCTCCTCGAAGGTCAAAGTATCATCCGCTTCCTGTAAGATAAAGAAAACACGCAGGTTAAATGCAGTTGTAGTTACAGGTGAGTTGAGTGTACCATCTCCAGCCCCACCCCAAGTCCTCATCAAAACTATGTCCCTCTAAGACCTACACACATACACACAAGATGATCACATGAACTCTTACCATAAAACATCTGAGCGACACCCCTAAATTGCACCCGTTTCTGTCCACAAATTAATTGGTAGATTTTTCAGAGAATCAAATTTAACTAAAGATCGCCACTAAGGGATATCGAATCATGGTATGAATTACTGACTATACTTTATAAACGACAAATGGTCCCCAAATAAATCCTCCGCGCTCCCCAAAAAGTTGTCTTCAAAGTAGTAGAATATGAAGATTGTGGGTGTAAGCCCAATGCCTGCTTTGTATGCTGATACAATTCAATGACCGACGTCGAGAGTAGTAAACCCACTTAAAAATAATACAGTTATATATATATTATTATAACAAATTAGATATATTCATATATTTCAGAAATTGATAATTTTGTATTATTATGCCACCTGAATTCGTGATTTTTACAATGTAAGTAGCATGTTGACGTATTATATGGCTTTATGTGTTACATTATATACTTACTCTAGCTTTAGCGCGAGGTCGAAGGGCAGATAGCTTCTTCGCCGCCGCCTCAATTGCATTAGCTGCGTTCAACAGTTCGTTCTCGGCAGACATATCATTGTCGTTAGCGTCACGGAACTCCGTATCTGTAATTAAAGATTCATAAGTGTAGGAAGCTCTACCGGATATTTTAAAGTATTTTCATTTCTCATACATTAGTATCGAGTGAAATTCCACTTTACCGAGTGAAATTCCACTTGTTTTGGAATGACAAGAAACTTCAATTGTGTAAAGTGGATACTATTTTATTGAGTGAATTAAGTTTCGCTTTATCGAGTTATCGCATGAAACTTTACTTTATCGAGTGACATTCCACTCGTTTTCGAGGGAGTAAATAACACTCAAAATGGAGTATATTGTATTGCGTATAATATCAAAGGAAGAACCTCTGCGTCAGTAAAAAAATAATAACTGATATTACTGTACCTTTAAGGATTTCTGCTGCTTGCACCAGTCCACCGACCGACTTGGCTACTTTCTTTGATTCCTCTGCTAACTTGGCCTTCCCTTCTGGTGACGGTTGCTTCACGTTCTAAAGAGTAAAAAGGAAACAAAGATATAGACCCACTCTATTAGTTCTGACATACCCGTTCAACAAAAGGATCGACGTGTCATACTACTAATTATGGACGCTGCTCAGGCGCAGTTCTACGGTGGGCTAGGGGCGGATGGTATATAGCCACCAACATCCCGAAAATGAAATTGCCTAGCCCCCCCCCCCAAAAAAAAATATATATATATATAAATAAAATATGCACCATGCATTAGCGCGCGTGTGTTTTCTTGGGCTCATTATGAGGTCATTCATTGTATTTAGTATTTAAGTTATAATATTTTATAATTTCTGTATAGTTATATATTTTATATATCATTCTATATATTTTTAACAGTAAATGTATCATAATTTTATTACTTTATTATTGATATTTACCTGTGCCCTAGTTTTACTGCCTGCACACCACAACCCGCTTCATGACATATGTTGTATAAGTGTGCCGGCCTACCTATGTCATATCTGGTAGGCCAATAAAGGCGCCTACATTGATTTTTGAGTGCGGTAACGCGCATTGCATATTGCATTGCACATTGCATTGCATTGTACTATATTTTATAAGTTGTTTCTTACCAAGCGTACTTGTACCATGAGAGACTTGAAAGAATTAGCACACTGATCCCCAGCATCTAGTGTCTGTTGTTTCAGTTCTGGGGTCTTGGCAGTATTAGCAGCACCCTGGAAATATAAATAAATATATAATTTAAAATGTTATTCTTGGATCACCCAGCCATGTCATCCTTCATCAGCTCTGCAATATTTAATCGGATTAATCTATAGGTATGTTGCTGTTAACGAATAAAAGAACACGATTACTTACATCATTTTATTATCTCTCTCTCTGAGCATGCAGCTCTAGTGTAAATATATAGTTATATATATATAACAGTGGCGTAGGAAGGTATTTTTCGCTGGGGGGGCTGACGTGGCCAAGATTTTTTATGTGGCGGACGAATCCTGATTTTGTTACTATCTAAGCGGAGCGCCCCCATCGTTTGGCGCGGAGCGTACTGAGAAATTTTTGAAAAAAGGTACCC
>JAODAF010110395.1:0-10689 GCA_027574765.1 Molpadia intermedia | reverse complement strand
GCAAGGTGGTTAGGGTAAAAGTATCATTCTCTTTTAGAGAATTCATTTCTTCCTTCATGGCTGCTTTCCATGACTCAGAATCTGGGGATTCAATTGCCTCTCTGTAAGTCTGAGGAAAGGCACTCACTCTATAACAATAATCAATGTTAGTCAATACCTGATCATCTCCCTCTACATCAGTAATATAGTCAGTGAGTAGGCTGGGGTTTTTCTTTCCCTCTTAGAATACCTCACATAGGTACATTCATCGATACTAGTTTCTTCCCTAGTACTGGTATCCCTAATTTGGAGTTATCCGTTGACCTATCATCATCAGGTTGACTAGTAAGACCTGCATTACTACGCTAAAACATGAAATCGTCATCATTGAACACACCATCTGTTTGGGTTTGCTGTTCAGAAGCACTCTTTGTGGGATATTGAGCAACTCTGTATCTTAGGACTTTCCCTGTTGTTGGGAAGTATACTAAGTAGGATGGGCTCCCCCTATCATGCCCAACAAAAGTACCCTTTGAACTTATTTGAATAATATTCAGATCCGAATACTCTCATATTAGACAGATTTGTCCTTCGACCTGTTAGGGCAAAGTATGGTGTCTGCTTCAGACGCCTGTTGTAGCACCTGGTTCTTTATACGAGGATTATACGGAAACATGTTAATTAATTAGGACTTACTATGAATGATTCTGTAGATTCACGATCAATTGCTGCGCATACAGGACGTGCGGCCACTAAACCCAGAAATGGCAACAGTTTATACACGAACACTCTCTTCTGCACTCCGGCAAACCAAATGTTATCACAGTACTATTCATCGGTCTAAACAGAAGCGCTAGTAGCCAGTCATGTGTCCCTAGACGTAGCGGGAAGCTATATTTAACATAACAATTAGCGATCGGAAGTCTAAGCTTCCTGTTTACGAGGCGTTCACGTGAATCAACCGCAGTAGAAAAGTAATATGCATAATCTACGGTAGCCTATAATAAACTACAATATCATGATTGCTAACCACTCCGAACATGCAAGGGGGGTATCGATCTACCACCAGCTTTTTTCTTAAAATTAAGCACCGTCAGATCCGATTTTCTGTCTGAGAGCCAAATATAGTACACATAAAAACATCATTATAAAAGAAGATGGTGGAGGTAGTTAGGACAAAGCAACGAAAATATATTTTACATTTACCAATATGGAACGCAAGATGTGCGGCAGAAGCCCGAACATGGGTGATGGTGCGTCACCCAGAAAAAAATATAATATTAAACACGTGACCGTTATCTGCGATTTCTTGGCACAGCCAAATATAGTAAACAGAAAAAAAATGTACCTTTATAAAAGAGGGATGCCGGTGGTTAGGGCGAAGGCCGAACACGGAAACGCCGAATGCGCATATCATAAGGGAAAGCATCAAGTAAGCATATTGTCCCAGCGCTATTTGTAACAAGCTGGGCCAGCAATTATCTGCTATAGGCGGGGCGATTACAAATAAGCGGGGCGCAAATTCAACAACACCGTGGTTGCAGGTAGTGCCATGCGCGCACTGACCAGGCTGTCCCCTCATACTTCATATTCAAGTCATACTGTGAAGTTGAAATATTGTGGCGTCATCTCCTACTCCATCATGACGAGTTTTTCGTTCCACGCAAATAGAAATGGCACCTTATAATGTTTGTGGACATTGCTGATATTAGACTTGTTTTAGTAACGTATATTATATTGATAACAATATGACCATATCTATTATGTCTTCAATTCCACTTGCATACTACAAATATCTTCTACTACGTACGTACTCCGAATCTGGACAGGTGTTGTTGCTAGAGGTGTTTTGACGGGTTTTCTGGCGAGCAGATGGAAAAGAGACATTTACAATATGGCGGCCGATTTTCAAGTCTGTTTATTTCACTCTCCTGATGGCGCTCTTTAAGTATATAATACTAAGGTATTATATAACATTATACGGAAACATAATTTACTACACTCCTCCCTCTTTAATATTTAATATCCAATATAGATTAACGGTAAATGATCATATGCATGCAAATTTTTATGGAGAATCAACAATGAAAAAGTACAGTGAGAAATAAACTTTATCAACAATACCTAAACAGAATGTCCCATGTTGTCAATGATATATGTGTTCTAGATAAATGTCTCACAGATCTAAGATCAGACGTGGGTTACGTATTCTCTGGTATGCCTTGACATAGTTGTCTTCTGCCATCAAGTTTTCTTCAGTCTCCGGAAGAAATGCCCGGCTTAGAGCATCAGCAACTGGTATCTCTTTGCCTGATTTTCCAATCAAGTTGAAGTCATCCTCCAAAGTCATCCTCATCTTCTGGAGCCTTAGTGGAACTTGTTGAAGGGATTTCTCAAAGATCCTAACTAGTGGTAGGTGATCTGTCTCTACCGTTGTGTCTCTTCTCCCATATACATACGTGTGGAATTTCTTGAAGGCAAATACGATGGCAAGCATCTCCTCGATTTGTGCGTAACCATGCTTTTCTGACTCCGTCAGCGCCTTCAAAGCATACGCCACTGAGCGGTTTTCTTGCATCAGCACTGCACCTAATCCTGCTTGCGATGCATCACATGAGATTATGATTGGTTCTGTAGAGCTGTAGTACTTGAGCACTGGTGATGTAGTCATCATCGCCTTTAGCTTTGTTACTGCTTCTCGGTGGACTTCATCAAAGTGAAACTTGAATCCTTCTTCGTGACTTTCTTTGATGAGATTTCTCAATGGTTCAGTAACGGCTGAACGATTTGGCAAGAATTTACAGGCATATGTCACCATTCCTAACAGTGTCTGAACGTTTGTTATTGACTCTGGCTCTGGCATCTTTGTCACAGCCTTTACTTTGTCACTAGCAATCTTCACTCCATCATCTGTCAAAATGTGGCCAATGTATTCTACCTCTTTTTTACAAACCTTGGTTTTTGCTGGATTCAGCTTCAGATTCTTTTCATCACACCTCTTCAAGACTTCTCTCAGTCTCTCGTTGTGTTTCTCTATAGTCGGGCCATGGACTAGAATATCATCCATGATGATTTCTACACCTTCGATATCTCCAAACAAATCGTTCATGGCACGCTGATAGATTTCTGGAGCTGAAGTAATACCCATCGGCAGACGAAGGTACTTATATCGGCCAAAAGGTGTGCAGAAAATAGTAAAGTTTTGCGACGGTTCATCTAACGCTATCTGAAAGTAGCCCATATTGGCGTCTAACGTGGTGAAGAATTTAGAACCATTTGTCCTAGTTGTTATTTCCTCTATTGTTTTCATTGGGTATATTTCTCGTTGTAATGCTTTGTTTAGGTCCTTCGGATCAATTGTGATTCTTACATCCTTGGTACCTGGTAGCATGTTATTGTTTCCATGTGGTTTTACTTTTGCTTTTTTGTTGACCACATGCATCTGACTGCACCATGGGAATGCTTCTCCCACTGCTACTTTTGAGATGATTTCTAAGTCTTCCAGTTGTTTCAACTTGGCTTTGGTCGGTTTATGCTTACAAATGTACTTTAAGTAATGTAACTAAACGCCACATGTTGGTTGAATTTTCTCCCATAGTTTAAAGGTTTTTAACTTTTGTGGACCTCATTTTGGATAATGTTTCCAATCCTCGGCCACGGAACATGACAAGAATATTAATGACAGTACCGTACATGTCACAGGGCAAGTCATTCGGGAAAAAAAACACTTTATATTTTGTTTTTTAAATCAATGTGAATGAATTGAACTTAAAATTACAAATAGCACACTGTACTATTTTTCAAAATCAATATTTCGTGTTTGTAGGCCTACTTTAATTTGTAAATAAGCCTTTACGGTGACTGAAATCTAGTCTGCATAGCTCAGTTGGTGTATGGGTGTCTTCATATACCGACACAAAAGCGACAGCGCTTTTTTAAATTATTATTCTAGGCGTAAATCATATCAATAATCGCCAATTAAAAATAAGCTAATAATAATTCAGTTTTATCCCTTCGGTTCAAGGATAATGTAAATAAGATGTCGACAGATTATATATAGGGAAATCCCGCTCGGGGGAGGGAAGTAGATACACGTATTCTATGATATCAATTTGACGGGATTTCTTTAATTTAATTTAAACTAGAAAACCCAAGGAATGTCGCAGACATTTTGCCGCCTCAGCAAGGTGGAGCATATTCGGGACGGATGAAACAGCTCCCTGATTTATAAAATCGCGTCCAATACGCGACCTAAAACAAGATGATGTCATATGATGAAGCATGATATAATCATATAAAAGAATTATCTGCACCGATTCTTTAATCCTCTGGAGATTACTCATAGAAATAAAAACACATGCACGGACTTTTAAATTTATTTGTCTCGTGTGTGCTGAGGATTTTTATATTCCTCTATTGGTTATGTATGCAACCGCAGCGTGCATGACACAGTCAATATATAATGCCTAAAACAGTTCTGACATTAATTTGCATTCTAAACTTAGCTCCTGCTAGATTAAAATTGACTCACACATTTAAAGGGAATTCCTTGTGGCCTAACGAGCTTCCTCACAATATTTGGGATTATTTTAGTAATATTTTCGCAAAATCTGGACTATATGCCATGAACGGAGGCGGCTATCATGCGCGTAGCCAAGGAGGGGGCGAAGGGGGCGACCTCCCCCTCCTTGAGCATATTTGTCCTTTTTATATCGCTAATAATTCCCGTATTTTTGGGTGTCAAATTATTCAGAAAAATTCATACTGCTACAAAACAACAGAACGTATTTTGTAGCATTGCACCTATAAATACTAAACAAAAATCACGATTTTATAGGTTTTGTTTTAGCGTCGCCCCACCCTTGGCCAATTCCTGGCTAGGGGCCTGGCGGCTATATCACTGAGCGTTCGTCTAATAGATCTTGAACCCACTTCTTGTTTAAACGTCGCTGAAAATAAGACACTATAACAATCAAATGTTTATAATTTTTAGCGTTAGGAGCAATATTACCATTTAAATGTACAATTAGCAGGAAAGAACGTTTACCTTCGTAAATGTCCGACCTCCAGGATGCAGTTGAATATCCTAGCATTTTAGCTCTTGTAAGCTATTCGAATACTTTATGATCAACTTGAAAAGTCGTTAAGAAAACATATTCGTCGAATCTTTGCACGCATAAGAGTTTTGTACCTTCGGGGTTTGTTTCCTGTCGAAAACTGATGAAATCAAAAGTAACTAGAAGGGAGCACACAGTATAGACAGATAGAGCGAATACCGCCTACGCCGTCGTGCATGTATCTCGGAAATCTTCAAACACAGGCGCTGCGTGTTAGTATATGGGATCCCGTGAACCAAATCTGATTCGGATAGTCGCCAAGTTATCGTCAGTTATCGTCAGTTCGACCGTGGCCCATATCCAACCCATCCATCATTTTTGTTCAAATTCATTGCTAACGAAAACACCCATATCGGAACCGGTTGATACTATTTCGCTTTCGACCAGATCGGATAATCATCAAGCTCTAATGGGGCTACCTCTGCCGATCTTGTGAACCAATTGGTATTCGGAGTGTCCCCAATATATAGACAGTTTGCCCAATCACCAAGTTTTATCAAAATCTATCTGCCTCGTTGTATGTATCATGGTGGCTCATGTGAACGAATAGGAATGCTATGTCGCATCCCGTAATCCGGTCCAAACCCGATCATCTATGAAACTTATCTATGTAAATTATCTTGAGTGCTAACGAACACCAAAACATCAAAATGTAAATAACTTGTTCTTGTCCCATACCCAAACCCATCCACAAAGTTAATCCAAATTCATCGATAACTTGTTGATGTATCCTGCTAACAAAAATACCCAGGACGGATTCGGTAATGCGGTTCGGACCCGTATCATCACGAACATTTGGTCATTAGCATATACGTAATCAATTCATCAAGTTTCGTACAAACCCATCGATAAATTAGACCGTGGCGCCAACAACAAACGAACAAATTATGATCCCAAACCGATTGCAAGAAACGAGTCCGTGTCATCACCAAATATAATCAGTTCGTCCTAGATCCATCCATTAAGTGTCGTTCAAATCTGATACGATACCATAAAACTTGCTGAAGATCTTGATAAGAAACCAGGGCCTGATGGCCCGTGTTCGGGTCTTCACTAAAATGTAAAGAGTTTTTTCTTGTCCCATTCACAACCAATTCAATCAATTCATCGTTAACTTTTGTTTTATATACCTTGCTAACAATCGGACCGGCCAAGACCGTCGACAAAATATACCGTAACCAGTATTCACCCATTGTTGTCACCCATACGAAGCAATCCCCCTAGTTTGGCTAAAATCCCCTCCTTGGCCTCGCTGTGTCTAATTTTATACTGAGAGATCAACGGAATTTCCGACGTGCAGCGAATTTGAATAGGGAGTTTTGCCCAAAAATATAGAGAATATATTCACACAGATAATTAATGAAATCATATTTGAAAAAAAGGTAATTTGATAACAAAAAGGAAGGCGATGGCCTAAGGGAAAGCGGGTTAGGAATTACCGGAGTTAGTGTGTATGGCCGGGAAAAAGCAAAAAAGGAATAAATAATGAAATAATTTTACTTTTAAAGAGTTAAACCACACAAGGCGACCACCAAATTTGTAAACCGGAACGTGCAAAAGAGATATAGGCCTATATTCGGTAAGATTAATTTGCTTCACCTTCATTCACTTTCTAAGCACAATGACAACGCAGACGACGTGATGACTTTCCAACTTAGTTTATATTGAGAGAAGGCATATATTTCACGCATGCATTATAATAATGATAAATTTATATTATATACCGTAGCGTACCGGTACATCACCGAGGTGAACGTTTAACAACAGAGACAAAGAAAGAAGAAAACATTTTCATACACATCAAAAACAATCAAATATTAAAAGCCAAAAGTTGGGAGTTTTAAACTCATTTAAGATCGCTAACAGCCTTATGATTTGATTTATTCAGTCGGTAATTGTATTTGGACACTGTCACTGTCTGTACCTACAGTGCACTTCTATACTTCAATGATAACGAGTAGGCTAATTAAACATATTAATATGAATTGAGTTTTTTGGTGGCTAAATAACATGCATGCTAATGGTCTTAGCCTGGTAGTTTAAAATGCGGTTACTATATGCATATCCTGGTTGAGTACATTGTCAACTGGTCACATCTAATTTAATTATAGATTACCACGAACAAATATAATTATACAATTAATTTGTTTTATTAAAACAAATATATTACACTATAGTGCTTTCTACACGATAACTTAATATCTTTTACAAAGAAAATCGAGAAAGGAAAATACTTCATTATATGTGTCTGTGTTGCCAAATCCTATTTGACTTTCCATTATTATCTGAATTTCTCCTGGTAAGTTAGATTTACGTAATAACGGCAGCTTTAAATAAATGATTAAATTCATCAGCCTTTATCCTACATAACCATTCATCGGGTTTTACATATACGACCATGCACACTCCGTTAACTATACTGACTTTAATTAGGAAACTGATATATTGTTCGTTAATGTCAACCGTGATACTGGACATAATTTTTAGTGAATAAACATTTAACATCAATAAATCGTTAATGTCAATCTCACAAACCCAATCATCAAGACCCTTTCATTTTGTTATGAGAGAACATTTTGATAAAACACAGATCAGCTCATTAAGTTGTGAATTTTATTGCATTAGATCCGGTGGCTTACTTTTTATCACCTGCCATGTTTGAATTATATATTACGGGCGCTGGTGTCATATATGAAAATGTAATCCGAGCCTGGATTCTGGACCTCGATTCAATTTATCTAGAGCAGATGTACATACTGATACCCAGACAATTCTTCCAATGGCGGATCAAGTGAGGAGGAACAGGGGGAAGATTATTTCTCGACTTTGCCTTCCCTCACCGCGGCGTTACCTGTAGAGCCCACTATGGGGTCCTGGACCCCACGCCTGTAGACTCCATTTGTATTAATACCTGTATAATGTTTGAGGCAGAAGTAATAAGCTATCGAGAGAATTTATTTTATCTAAAATTATTTATGTCACTTTTATACCAGACGCCGTGTTATCATTGCTCCACCAGTGTCTATGCAATGCAATTTGCGTTTTGATCTCAAGCTGCAAGATAACTTCACAACCTCTAAGTGACAACATGAGTAGGCACCCCAAATTATGCTTCATCTTTTGCTTAGAATTGTCGATTGGAGAAATAAGAAATGTTAGATTATCAGACTCACAAAATATCTCATTTTAATGTCAACCGAATTAATCTTGAATTAATCTAAAACCTCTTATGAGTCGTCTGATGATTAATTTAACCGAGGTCAATCCCTTCAAACTTACAAAACTTATATTATGTTACTTCCCTAATAGAACGGTGTAACTGCATCGAATGGACCATTGGCGTTCTACAATCTATTTACAGCCGACGGCGTGCGGCCACAACGACGACGGAATAGGAAAGCACATGTATTTTTTTGCAGTCGTATTTTTGAGGGGTACATACCACCTTGCACACTAAGTTTAAATACATTGTCTTGATGATAAGAAACAACTTCAACCTCATTGAAGTGTTATTTTTTTATCCTAGCCGGAAACTCAAAGTATGTCTTGTGTGCTTATTTTGACTTTGACATGCATTCAGTAAAGGAACAATACGGAGTCTCAACGAAATTGATTTGAAAACAACTGCACGAACACCACAACATTTCAAACTATATATTATAGATTTAGCTACACTGAAAGAAAACCTTTATATTTAGTATTCAGTAAAATAACATTAAAATTGCAAACTGATCACTTATATACCTAGCATACGGTACAATGTAAGTGAACGGATAAGGAATGCGAAATGACCAACTGTTATAATACATAGTATATACGATGCAGATATCATTACACTTACACATGGTAAAACAGAAAATCAAGTTTCAGGCGGTTTAATAAACTCTACATAATAAAATGTCCACATCAATATTGTGATTCTTTATGCGTGGATTGTTTTATCTTATAATATCTGAAACCACGCATGGGAGTTAATGGATATTTGCAAGGAAACATAAAGAATAAACATTT
This sequence comes from Molpadia intermedia, assembly GCA_027574765.1. NCBI lineage: Eukaryota > Metazoa > Echinodermata > Holothuroidea > Molpadida > Molpadiidae > Molpadia > Molpadia intermedia. The sequence continues at coordinate 1,582 of JAODAF010110395.1, read as the reverse complement.
TGGGGGGATATTTTCTACCCTGAGAGTGATAATCATTGCCAGATTTGATTGAACATGTTTTAAGTCAATCAAAATAAGGCCAGAAGTAATTAGATCGAAATCTCTAATTCCATATAATCAAATATGCATCAATGTGTAAATGACTTGTTATCACCTTGTTTTTATTCTCGTAGCCGGAAATTTTTGTCATTTGGCCTCCAGTAATAATATATTCTAATCTTAACGAGAACAGATATAGGCTAAAGAAACTTCAAATTGAAAGTAAAACGCTTCAGGCTTTATGTATGCATTTATACTTTGTTTCAAAGTGACAAAGTCCTAGATCCGAAGAGTCACTGACTAGACTTCTAATTTGAAAACAAATCTAAAACCTGGCCAGAGATAATTAGGATCTAAATGTAGATATCAATATGCAAGGGACTAAAAAGTATTGTATTTTTTTATCTTAACCAAGACATCTGCTCAAAATCTTTTCCTCTGGTTATCCATAACATCAGTATCTCACCGAAAACGTATAACCTACAAATGTTCAAATTGAGGATTAGGAGCATAAATCTTCCTATATTTTGGTTGTAGTTTTTGGTTTTCATTGGATGGCATGGCAAAATCCTGAGTTATAAGATCCAATCAAATTCTACTTTTGAAGTCAACCACAGAAAAACCATACCATACAGCCGAATATAATAATCAACGTGAAGTGTTATAATTAGATTAAGGGATGCGGGTAAGAAAATGAGTATTATTCCTCATAATTAAAGCGACTCGTTGGAATGATAATCAGATTAGATATTCAGCCTCGAATGTTGTTTATATCTGATGGTATCCCACCCCCCATAATAATGTATGTTAATATGTATGTTTACACTTTGGAAATTACTGTAAATGTAGGACAGACGTACTTTGCTACACATGTTTAAAATAAGCAAAATGCAAAACATAGTAATTGTTATTTTGGCCAATTTTTATCACAAAAACACTTGAGTATAATTAAGCGACCAAGTGCATGTATGTAGTGTGTAGCTGTTTCAGAAGTTTCCTTTTCTGTTTCCCTTTCTATAACATTTTGTCTAATGGGGTTTCAGACGTATCTATCTCGGTGGTCGGTGTATTTTTATGAAGACATATGATGGTATTGTGATTCTTATGCGTGGATTGTTTTATGTTATTGATAGCTTATACAACGTTTGGGGGTATTATCAAGACATGTAATAGACCAACATCATATCTGCCGTGGTGTCATTACCCTCCTCAATTTGGCCATATTGCATCCGCCATCAACTCCCTTGAGGTGACAAATTGACCAGATTTTCCTATATGTATCTTTACATTTTCCCAGAACATTTCTATTTTCAGAAGGATGATATCATAAGAATCATGAATCTATATATCGCCCATGTGATCGTAACTTTGCTTACTCGCTTCGTTCGTTTACAATTAGATATTGACACCCCCCCCCCCCCCCCCCCCCCCCCCCCCCCCCCCCCCCCCCCCCACCCACCCCACCCCCCCCCCCCCCCCCCCCCCCCCCCCATGCACACCGTCCCCGGCCCCCACCACTACAACTAAAAAAAACAAAATAAAA
>JAODAF010110284.1:0-10692 GCA_027574765.1 Molpadia intermedia | reverse complement strand
ATTGAATCAGAGGGAGGGCGGCTTGCCGGCGTGTCTTAGTTTGGTTGGGTGATATTATGTTGGGGGGGAGGGGGAGGGGGGGGGGGGGGGGCGGGGCGGCGCGCTATAATTGACAATCCGCCCTCCTTGAATGGAAAACACATACATATGATGATACAGTTGGGTGGTTTTGTATTTTTTCTGAGTTTTCATATATACCTGACGTATACCCCTACATACCGTACTCCGGTGATGAACCACATGGTATGTGAGTCCCGACCGCCTCCTCACTCACAGAGCACCACTACCGCCACCTACAAAACAATATGGCGACAACCTCTTTGAGAATTGAGGGTTTCAGAGGGCGAACAAAATATGAACAAACATATAGACAAACAGACAGGTCGTGACTTCAAATAACCTTTCAACTTACACTTTCTGAAGAAAGTAAGTGTCTTTCAGTTTTTTACACTAATGCATGGTACCAACGCTGGTCACATTCGCCCCACGAGTCTGTAGCATCTTCGCATTTTCGGCAACAAATGTGGCGATAAATACCATGATTTAAGGTATTCGATCTAGGTCGCTACTCACATGTATTACTTTGCGAATTATAATTTAAACTTTGCTTGTATGCACAGATTTTGACTGGTATTCTATCAATGAACAATCACGATACGTTACAGCAGAAAACTGAACCAACATCATAGCTTGATGGACTCGCAATGTAGAGATGGCCAGAAGCTCGCAAACATGACGTTACGTCGTCATACGTCAAGGATGATTCACCCTTAAGATATATCCAAAACACTTTCAGCTATAACGCTCCCTGTTTTCATTCATTCCCTAGATTATGTCATGACATTTCAGGGTCGTTTTAGATTGAGAGCTAGCCGCTGGTTTTGTTGTTTCAGTTACTCCTTGTGGATAAGTTTGCTGACGAAATAAAATGGGAGAATAATACTTCTTTCATTAACCAAACAAAGTAGTTTATAATCGCTTAACTAATTTCAATCAATTGTAAAAACACGTGAGAGCTTCCTTAAATTACGTCACCAGATGTATAAGTAAAACCTTGCTTTATTTAAAAAAAACCCAGAAACATTGCAGTAAGCTTCGATAAAGTTAGAAATACAAAGAATTAGAAATGCTAAATGTAATATAAAATGTCTATCCATATATAAAATGCGCTTTGTATTTCATTGTTCTTAAACCAAAACGTTTTACTGGCAACAGTACGGTTAGGAACGAGCACACCCAAAATAAAATGTAACATTAATGTATACTCTTTATTATTTATTCTGCCAAATTACAACAACGAAACGTTTAACAAGCAAATGCCATAGCTATATGGACTGGAGACTGGAGTCTATTTAAATATATTTAGATATTTCTTCATTACCAACAATACTGTATTTAAAAGATAAAATCAATAAGATAAATTTGTGCAACCTTCTCTCGTGACGATTTTATTAGCTAAAAGCAATATTGGATGTTTTAAAGGCAAATTGTAATATAATCTGTAAAGTAAATGATTGAGCTGCCTGAAATGTCCTTATTATATATTTTCAATTTCCTGTTATAGTAAAATTCAGGCCAGTAGATGGTACTTAAGATCTTGAAATTACTTAATATTCTGCTATTTGTATTTTCCGTTCTTGACGTTTTTCAAATGTTTCTAAGACCACGAATAAAGACAGGGTTAACAACAATTAAATTCTGAGAGATAAAATCAAACCAGGTGGAATATTGAATTTCAGTATTATTTATCAGTTAAATTAAACATTGCAAGTTATTTGGTTTATATCGATATAGTCTACTCTAAGATAAATTTAATTTTGTCCAGTTTAATACAATGTTTTATGTTTCACAAGCAGCTAAATCGTGATATGAGTTTTATACAACAATACGTTAAATTTATACAATATTTGAATCGAATAATACAATGTATAATAAAACATTGATACGCTAATATTGACGTAAGGAAAGGAAATAAATCTACAGACAATCTCGATCAAGGTCTCAATAACTAAACTGCTCAAATATATTATATACTTTATGAATTTGAAGTAAGTTTTAAGGATAAACATGAATTGTATGCCACCTTCTGTATTAAATAAATTTATGGAGTATTAATATGAAGTGCGTATCCAAATGTTTAAAGTTTCAATAGTTTGACATGTGTTAGGTAGCTAGATCAACAGTGAAATATATTTGTTTAGTAAAGATTACCGTCCTTTTCATTACTGTGGAATTACTGCGTGGCATATTGGCATTAACAAGGGCTTTATCATATTATGTGTGGTCCTCACATCGGAATGATAGTTGTCCACATCACACGCTAAGGCCCGGTCCTTGAACATATTGCTACTAGCAATTATTACATACTGTATTACGAATGCTTAAGGGCGGCCAAAAGAAACAAACGCATGTTACGATGGTGTAAGACTTTTTTATATTAATTATTATTATTTTATTTTTTTATTTTTATATAAACGATCGTAAAATATGTTTGATATTAAAAATCTTGAAAACCAAACACCACCGGTACTTGAACCCGAGACCTCTGAAGTTCAGACCTTCATTGCTGCAACGCCAAGAACAATTTCCATTCGGTCATATTCTCCAATTCCTTTTAAATCGATTCTTGCGGTGAGTTTGATTGTGAGTGAATTCCTTTCTCACATACGCGTGTTTTAAGAAAAAGAAAAATACCATCACATCTTAGAATCATTTACTTACTGGCTACTTTTTCTCTCTTTCATTCAATATCAAATTAAATCCCCGCCTCCCACGCACTTTCGTAAATGCGTAAACAATTTATTGAATAGCAAAATACACCTGAGTAACATTGCGATACTTTATTTTAACAGTTCTTGTCAGAAAGCCGCCCATAGAGGCTTCTAGAATTGTTGTACACAGATAACATGGAATACGAAACACGGATGAAAACAGAATGTTTTTTATTAATGTTTTTGAACACTGGTTTGTAACCTTTAACATTTAACGAATCAAAGTATACACGTCTATAGGTGGCTATATATGCTGAGATATGCTTTGGAAAAAGAGTGGTCGGGTAGACCTTATACGAAAATTAGCCATATGCACGTGAGGTCAAGATACATGAAAGCACCTTGGTTATATGAGAAGGATTTAGCTATATGCACGTGAGGTCAAGATACATAAAAGCACCTTCGTTATAGATAAGGATTTGTGAGACCTGACGTGCTTATGAAGAACAATATATATCACCTGATCACATACTCTGTCATGTTTTCATCATACTTTATTGAGTGCAAAAGAAACATAAAATTAACGCAAAATAACATATATATACAATAATCTTTCATTTTGTCACGAAAGGAAGATATAGTATTGATGTGTTATTTAGGTTACGTCGGTGCTGAATTATCCACGACCAAAAATGTTGTTCGTGGAACTGTATTTGAGACAGACAACTAGACATAAAAAACAAGGAGTAATGACCATTTAACGGGCAGCTAATGTAGTGAGAATGAACGATAAGTGAAGCGTTAAGTGGCAGTATATATCTTTTCAAATATCAAAGTCACACAGAAGAGGGAATTTTAGGTGATAAGAACTATGTTCTCTGAGCTGTTGACAGCTCCCTGTAGCGTGAATGAGACACGTGTAACGAGGAGGGCGAACGTTTTATTGCACAATAAATCAGTCAGAAGGCTCGTTGTATGGCATAAACAAACCAATTCAAATGTCATAGTAAACACATACGAGTATTATATTTCGACATTCGTGTAGGTTACATATGTAGTTAAGGGAATATTATCAATTTATCCGAATAGTTAGGGGCTTGATCCACCCAGTCAAGTAAACCGAACTACATTCCATAATAACAGTATAATATTTGTATTTTTATAATTGTTTGTGCTAGACTCCATAAAGCTTACTAGCTGGCTACATTGATAAACATATCTGGAAAGTCACAGAGGCCAACCTGGGCACACTGTACCTGATATTTCAACCTGATATCTCTTCTGTCCGAAGCCCATTTTCGGCCTGTGTGGATTTTTTGTAAATGTGTTTAACTCATTATATACCGTTATTACAAATTATTAATAGACCAGAGTCTTTATTGGTCGACGTTGTACTGTTATGTTATTTTTTTCATTGCCATAAGGCACGCCGTGATTAGCATTGTACGACACTATATAAAACGTAGGGTCCTTATACCGTAATCTCGTTCCTTTTAAAGAAAGAAAATAACAACCAAAGCTTTTACAAACACAATTTAAATATTGAGTTTTATACGTATATACAATTTCTTTAAGATGTAGTGTATGGGAACCTATATCTCTCAGAGAAAGGGGAATATTGACCAAGCATCGAATGTGTTCGCATTCGTAATAGAAAATGGATTGTTTCTCATGGGGATTCCTTTCCATGCAGGGGATCGTTGCCTCCAGGCACTCTTCCCACCAACCTTATATAGTAGTAGGCCCTAAGAAATAATCTTACATGAGTCTAGTCGGTCCGATAATCTTTAAAACACCTAGATGGCTACTAATTTGTTTCAAAAAATAACAAAATCTAAGACCTAAGGATATCTCGAGCGATGGTCAAGTCGAAAATCAATAATCTTAAGTGCTTTCTGCGGCCAAATTTCTTGACCGTTCCATCTGTGTTGACCGGTAGTTTACAATAAATGATATGTAGTATGTAATGTCACATCCTCCTTTCCTGTTTCAATGAGAAGGTCTAAATTATAAACACACTTAATTTAGTAAAATGATTCACTTTCCAATTCATGGTAATTTTGATAACAAAATACTCGCCAAAAGTAATCGCGGTCGACCATAATCATATTTGTTTGGTTATCTGATATTTAACATGATTTATTTTTTATTAACGTGCGAATATTTTTGCAATACACTTAATTAAATGTTTTAGCCTCCAATCAAGCATTATGATTATGTCCGAGTGCATAACATAGTCGTAGCTTACGATAACAATTATCTAAATAATCTTTCAAATTCAATGAAATATAAACAATTATAAAGGACGTTGTTTCATAACGCGTTATGTATATGATAAAAACATATTACCAAATAATAAATGTTTTGTGAACTATTTTATTATTCCCGCAACCTCCATAAATGTCAATCAATCTGTTGAATTAGAATCATTTCATGAATCTGTTTTCAGTTGGTATCTGTTACGCATTACTTGCCCGATTGACATAACGAGCGAAGTACATTCAAACGAAGTACGGTCGATGACTCCCCATTTTATTAGCATAATAATTCTCCGTGGACTTGGACTGAAATATTTACGAAACTAGAAACGATTCTTAATTAACATGAACATCATTAAATGTGCAGTATCATTAAACACTATTTAAATGTTAATTAACCTTAACTACGTTAATATAGGTTGGTCCATTGCGGTTCATGAAAGGCGTGTGTCATTTCGCGTTCGTAGAACTCTCACCCTATAGATAAGCTGGATACTCCCCGGCATAAACAGCGAAACTATGCTTCATCGCAATACGGTAAAGTTGTGGTAGGGCAAATGCGGTTACCATCATAATAAATGTAATTACTTAAACTTTATTTGCACTCTAATTGATGTAATTACTTTAATATTGATGTCAAATGATTTGAAAAGGGGTACGAATAACTTTGAATTATATATAATTGTCAGGAATAATAAGTTTATGGATAAAACCTGCCGTACTATTTTGAAATCATTAGTGGTGATGACACGTCAATAGGTTAGCGGTATCGCTATATAGGATGTATGTCTTGTTAACGTATAAACGCGGTTGTTAATGGTATGTGTCATTGACTCCGACTGAAGACCCAGTGCAGTCGTCTTAGAACAAACAGACAATTACATACAATCATTGGCACCAATGTAGGTCCCAACTATGGCCTATGTGTTTGCAATGTAAGTGGTACTGTATGGTTTTGGTAACTGATAATAAGTACCTAGAGTCACAAGAAGTATTACCATAATGCTTCCTTATTTTGCTAAGCTGAGGTATTTACTCTTTGGTACATGTGATATCGAAGAGCACATATCAAATTTAGTGACTTGTGACATCTTAGTGACATCTTAAATGAATTAATTAGGCCATTGTCGCCCCTGACAATGTGACATTAGCACTGTCCATTACTACGCGATTCACATGTCTTGTACAACAATTACTCTATAAGGGGTTACGGTCAGGTTAAGGTTACTGAGTTACATTACATCATTTAGTATTACGTAATTAAGATCTACTGCACCCAATCTATATCATAATATTTTGCTCAGTCGACGAAATGTAGACTGAGAGCATGACTTACAGATTGACATGTTCAATTATTGTATCGATTAACAACAATTAAGTCGGTAAACAGTTTAATCGATTGAATTACATTGCATCCTTTAGTTTAACATAATTAACATCTATTACATCAAAACTATATCACAGCTTTTTACTCAAATGCTGAATTCTAGAGTGAGAGAAAAACCAATAAATGAGAAATGTTTGAGTCTGGCTGAGATTTACTACAACTCTCTCGGAAAACCAATTGATTGATTGCATTACATCTATATTACGTAATGAAGATCTACAGCATCGGATATACATCATAGTATTTTGCTCATTTGAAGAAATATAAATTGAAAGCAAGACTTGTTCAAGACGTTTACAAAAACAATGCAACTTTATCAGAAACTTTTAAGACATGTGTTTAAAACAAAATTACTGTCTGGTTGCTTCGTTGCCGACCAACAACCGTGCCTAGTTAGACCTAATACAATGTTCTCAGCATGTACAACATTACGATCCTACAACATATAATTAATATATAATCTCATAGTCTATCGGCAGGAGTTCTGCTGTTGTGATGTTTTGTGGGGTCCTCTATCACTTTAAAATATTAAATATGTCCTCAGAATCAAACAAGTTTGGCCACCCCTGGATTAGCCTACAACAAGTCATTAAACACTGTTAGATGTTATGAACATAAGGCAGTATGTTAGTTATTGATATGGAATATAATGCCAGTTTCCTATTATGAATATAAATAGACAAACCAAACGACGTGGAAGTGCGAGACTATAATATTTCAGTAACTTATTGTAACTCAATGATCATAAATGGACCATACTATATAATTCGCTGACATGTATTGTGGATCTCAGAAATTATTGTGCCACCTATATGTCACATTATACGGATGGCTTACCTTGTAGGCGTACATAATAAAACCTACATTTTCAAGATACGCGCATCGGATTGCATTGGCTTTTCGATTATGGCATCCAAACAAATAACAATCACGCTTATGTGCATGGTTCAGCTAGTTCTCAAAATATATAGATGCTTCATGCAAACGGCATGTCCATGCACAGTTTCCAGACACGTTTATGTTGAAATTCAACAGACGATGAGATGCCGTATTCATCAGTGTTCTAGATAACATATTTTACTTTCCCGCTTAGTGGTGTTCATAAAATATTTTAGGCATACTTCAATTTCAATTTTTTTTTTATTTCCAGTGAACATGTATCTGTCCAATTTGAACCTAAATTAACATTTGTCTTGATTAGTTCCCATAGTCCCAATTGCAAAACCAAACTTCAATTAACCTAGATTTAATCCCATGGTGCTATTGAAATGTTGTTTACTACAAGAAAACGCCATTTCTAAATTTACCAAGATTCTTTAAATTTGTTAAAATTACATAGACTATTCTCTGATGACTTGCCACAAGTCTCCTAGCGGGTTGTGGGCCACATGTCGATTATCGCAAATCAAAATGATTTGAAGCATATGGCCTGCAGATATAATTTGGCCTAACAAATAGGTGTGGCCCATTGTCTATATTACTGTTGAACGCCAATTGGGTCAAAATCTAGAACGAGTAATTTCTCAGGGAATTTTCCTGGTGCCATTTGTATCACGTCATATTCAGAAAAGTATTTGCTCTAATTAGTTTAATTTTCTCGGTTAAATTATATTAAATGTAGCCTAGAACCTGGATTGATTTAATTTAATACAAAATGCGGGAGAAATGTTTCGGGAGTATGGATTGTTACAGCCCGATGTTACCTCTCCATCTATCCATTTCCCCAGCACATTCGATATGTAAGAAGTTGAAGAAGATATATTATTTGTCGTTTTGTCCGTTTATTAACTCTGGTACATTACTATACATGTATTATCATGTTGGTAACCTAATATATATTAATTGGTATCGTACTCTGCATTCAGGACAATGTTGTCATTGACACTAACAATTTCAAGTGACACCAAGACGCTTCAAATACACAAGAATGTAACTTTAGAAAGAATAGGTCTTGTTAATTGTATAGGTAACGACGGAGGATCGTCAATTCACTAATATTAAGTCTTACTGCATTGAGCAACTTCAATCTGGATTGACGGTCGGCCAAAAATCTGAAAATAGCATGGTCCGACGAGGCATCCGTAGGCCGGTGACCACGTGATAGCATTCAATGGCGTTTCAAGTAGGTATTCGCAGTTTCAAGGGCAAGTGGACACTGTAAAACTGTGTGTGTTCTGCGCTTCTCCGTCGACTAAAACAGTCGTTTGGGTTAAAGTATGAGTTAACTTATAGTTTAGCTGACGATAAAAAAATTCAAATATGGCCGAAACCTATCGGACGGACGACTTATTACTTATATACATAACTGGCTACTAAAAAATCCACTATTTTGCTTTGATCCAAACTGGTTCCATTCATTGTTTTTATTTATATTTTAGGCGGGATATTCTTTCGTATAGGGTTTATATGTGAATGTAGTATAACCCCACCCAGCAGAAAATTATCTTTAATAAATATCCATCGAGACTTGAAAAATATTGATTCAAGTGGTTGCCTTTCGTGGGTTCTATATTCCAAAAGGTTCCTTTTCACGTTATCGGATGTACTCAAATGGGACATATCGGGACTGCACACAAAAAAGATTCATGACAGCTCTAATTGGTATAACTGACCCACTTCTCAATCGAGACCCATGCCGAGACACGCTAAACTTATATGTCGTAGACGGTACAGCTGCTATTGAAATGCGAGGCGTGATGTAAACTTCAGGCAAAACCATCTCGATTCAGCACCAGATGACCTACTTCTCGACCTTTTACATCGGATCTGAAGGCCTTAGTTCGCCGATAAAGGCTTTAAGCTACACAGTTCACGCTGCGATGTAGTTTGCTGCGGACATACCGAATGGAATGCAATATGCTGATGAACATATTATACTACACATGATATATAGCCGACAAGACAAGAATCGATAAGATCAGTGAAGCTCAAGTACTGAGGACAAACACCCTAACGTGAAGTAATGTTTCGGTCACACAGGACAGAACATACATTAGAAACGAAGAGACGGTTTTGTGTCGACCCACATCAGGTCACGAGGCCGTAGATCACTTGCAAAGAACTTAAGCCACGCAGACCACGATGCGGTGTAGCCTGAAGGGGACACACAGCAATGGCTCAACCAAGACAGTACACTGAAAAGAACTGATGGGTATATATGCAATAGTCGAATAGAAAAAATAGGTTTAGCAGTTCTTTACGAGACTGTACTTTCAACATGTTGCCACTCCAGATGATATACGATGGATCATCGTTAATATGGAAATGTGAAGCAATAGGTCCTACAGCATTGGTCCTATAACATCTACACGTGACTCGATTATGTTTTTATATTTAATATTTAGAAGGAAGACATTTTGAAGAGAAAAGTTAGCTGAAAATCCGGGGCAGCGGATAGGGCAGCATATATGATACCCATGTAAGATATAACCGGTACCTTATTTTCTCCCACAACCGCACCACCCTCCACAGCCGCATATCCACCCTTATACATTTCATTAACTATATGATTATTGCTCTTCTTTACAGTACCGGAGGATGATCAGCTTTTCGCTCATCGATGGGAAAGAGCAACTTCTCTTGAAACTGACACCGCCGCCGCGCGCCCAAGCCTCCGATCGCCCAGCGGTACAACATATTTAACCGTTCCCGGTGCAGACGATACTGGAAGCAACCCTAGTCTTCACAGACGATCTATAGTTGATGTCCGTGCTAGTATGGCATTAGGAATGAATCCCGGGTCCAGACTAAGCAGCGATGATGCATCTCAACCAGGAGGTAATGGACCGAGACTCTTGCACGTTACCCTTAGAAACACAATTACCTCTATACATAACACTATAACTTGATTTATACAACCCTGCCCCTCCTAGAGTTACAAACATCCGCTCCAATCCCTATCGTCTTAACTTTTTTCTGTATACAGCTTGGAGGAATATACCTACACTGTATAAGATATATGGTGTATGAAACGGAAGGGTGGGGACGTGCCTCACTCGGGCAGCTACCCAAAAAATAATAATAAAAATATAAAATATCCATACACATAACACGACATACGAGGTATAGCGAGGTGCAAAAGTCAACGGCAGGGCGCACATATATACCAGAAACACCATTCCATTCCCGCTATTCGGAATCCCAGCCAATGTTTTGTTTTTTTCATCCATATTATATTTCTGTTCTTTTCACTATGCATTATATCTTATTTTTAGATAGTTGTATACCCCCAAAAAATAATTTCTTTTATAACTTAAATTAATTAATATACTCCTTACTTATGTAAACAGAAAATTACAGTTATGGAAAGCAGATTCAAAAAGATTATAAGAAATGG
>JAODAF010110173.1:0-10695 GCA_027574765.1 Molpadia intermedia | reverse complement strand
CATTAAAACATATAATATCATACTTATAACCAGGATTTTATGCTGTTTTAGTTAATGTCAGAATGGGATAGATATATTATTTCTGCCAAAACAATGGGTACATTGAGTTTCAAGAAATTATCACTGAAAACGTTTAAATTTGCTTTTTGGTGTCCCGACTTACATAGTGAACCAAAAAACGAGTTTTGCCAATATCTTCCAAAAAAAGTCACCAGTGATCAACTTTTCTTGTACTTAAATTCTGTATTTAAATATGATTCAAATTTGTAACAAAAGTTGCATAAAAGTATACACCAATCAGATTGAAACCCGACTTTCAAATTATGCCAAAATGTCACAAGTTGGTACCCATATTTAAAGAATCACCCATATATGAAGACAAGTAAAATAAATCTGGGTCATACTGTACAGTACACCCAGCATATGGAGTTATAATGAACTCAGTCAAGATCTACTCAGTGTGGAATCATTACTTGATTCTCTGTTCAAGTCATGCGATTCTGGTCAGTAAGGTTTCTTCATTATTTGTCATTACTAAATCTGTTCATTTATATCTTCATTTTATTAGTTCTTGTTGAACAGGCAGTAGGGTCAATGATTTCATTTACTGCATGAATAGTTGAATTCACGTCGACTGTGAAAAACTTTATAAAATATTGTCACCGTACAAAATGTCATCTTCAAGGATTCTGGGAAACAAGCGTGACTATTACAGTATATCTCTTTTACGACCAATCATGCCTCGACATTCAGTTTAAACATGTTTCTTTGTGATAACCGACAGATTTGAAGGATGCCTCGATCAAAGCTTAGCTAATAGCATCCATGGTTTATAATATTGTCATTCCCAGGGGGTCACAGATTAACAGGAGAGAACTGAAGCTGAAAACATGCAAATAAAGTAAAAACAATATTTAAAGTTTTTGAAGATCATGTATGAAGGTCATTAAGAAAAAGCAGATATTTTTGTATATATTTACTTCGTTCATTCCTTACCTGTCCCTTACACTATGCACTCTTCTACCGCGTCAAACTCTCTACATGGTAAACAAATAACACCGTCCATAAACGGCACCCCATGACGTCACATCCAGGATGCTCTCCAGTATCCATTCTCTTCTACCATCCTGTTACCACAGGAAGCGTGTCACGGGTTCCTTACTCGGGAGGCAGGATTCATGAGAAAATCGAACAGTTCTTATTTACTTAGCTTTAATTATCTCTCTTGGTTAAATGAATACACATAATACTGGATAACATAATGAATTTAGTTCGTATCTTTCTAGATTAGTTCCGTTTCTTTACGGCGAATGTTCAGTTTACTCTCTCTATTTCTTCCACTTCCTGTTCGCTTACTACTTTCTATCTCCTTACGTTGAATGTTCAGTTTACTATACTTTCTATTTCGTTCACTTCTTGTTCGCTTACTACTTTCTATCTCCTTACGTTGAATGTTCAGTTTACTACTTTCTATTTCTTCATTTGTTTCTCGTTTAAGTTCTGTGCTGGTTAATCCCGTTCAGTCCAGCCCTGTTTGTTTGCCGCCTAACAAATAAACCAATAAAATATCTAAATTAATACAGTTTACTAAATCATATTGTATGGTAATACGTTTAGGTTTTTCCTCCCAATAATTCAATATCAATCACTTAATAAATTAAAGTTTACTTACAGTTCTCTCCTCAATAAAACAAAGAACTATCGGCAACGCATGCACTCACTGTCTACACAGTTTGACAACTACCGTATTACGACTAGCCAGTCCCTTCATTTAATTAAACAGGTGACTGCTAAATAACCATTTCATAAATTACTCAGAACAAAATAACAATACTACCGTCAACAACATATGCGTTCTTAATTAACATCATAACAAATAAACGTATCATGAATATACATTGCTTCATAAATTACTCGGAACAAATAACAGTACTGTCATCAACAACATAGTATGCATTCTTAATTAACAATATAACAAATCATGAATATGCATTGCTTATATGTAAACTAGATTACGTAAATAACGTCAATCATGAATATACAACGAATTTGATAACAACAAACATCAAATTACACAGTACCGGTGACATCACCCCCCTGGCAGATCAGAAAATGCTAATTTTCTTAAAGTGGTTAAATAATCTCACATTTAATCGGATACAATTCTGCTTAAAAAATCGGCTCCCACATTTTCTGAACCTTTTATAGCTTCAATTCTCATTCTATACGGTTGTAGAAATAAAGCCCATCGCATAATACGGTTATTAGTCATTTTCGATTTTTGCATAAATACTAACGGTTCGTGATCTGTTTGTAGTACGAATTCACGACCATATAAATACCTTTGGAATTTTGCGATGGCCCAAACTACTCCTAAACACTCTCGTTCCATTACAGAATATGACCTTTCTCTGCGTAATAGTTTACGGCTAGCATATGCTACCGGGAAAAGATTATTTTGGTGCTCCTGGAGCAAGACCGCGCCCAAACCAACGTCCGATGCATCAGTTCTAAGAATAAAATATTCCGACATATCAGGAAGGTGAAGGATAGGATTACTAGTTAGTTTATTCTTCAGTGTCGTAAAAGCTAGTTCCTGACTATCCCCCCATGCTATTTTATTTGGTTCTTTATTTCTTGTTTTGTCGGTGAGTGGCACCGCTATCGCAGCATAATTAGGAATAAAGTTCCTATAGTATCCGGCGAGGCCGAGAAAACTACGGAGCTGCTTCTTCGTGTGGGGTCGAGGGGAGGTTTTGATCTTTTCTATCTTGTCGGATATAGGCTTCACTTTCCCCCGACCTACTATATGACCTAAAAAAACCACGTGATCCATAGCTACACTACATTTGCTTGGTCTAACAGTTAGCTTTGCTTTACGTAGTTTTTTAAGCAACTCATTTAAAATTTCTAAGTGCTTTTCCCATGTAGGCGTGTGAATCAATATGTCGTCAATATAGCTATCGACGTGTTCCATATCAAATAACAATATTCGCATCATACGATTAAAAGTCGCTGGGGCGTTTACTAGGCCGAAAGGCATAACTCGGAACTGAAATAAACCCAAAGGGGTTATAAATGCTGTTAAAGGTCTCACAGTTGGTTCTACAGGGATTTGCCAATAACCTTTGCTTAAATCCAGTTTCGTGAAATAATTGTCTCTAGCTAATCTAGCAAAAATCCCATCTGGATTTGGCATAGGTTCTGCGTCGAATATGGTTATTCTATTCAATTGCCGGTAATCAACACAAACTCTATTACTTCCATCGCTTTTCTTTACGATAACAATAGGCGCACTATATGGAGAATTTGAACGTTCTATAACATTCATGTCTAACATTTTCATTACTTCATCTTTAATTACTTCTTGCATCAAGTGAGGAACAGGATACTGTTTGATTCTAATCGCCTCGGTTGTCGTTACGTTAATATCATGACTAATCATATCAGTTTCTCCTGGAAGATCCGTAAGGATATCTTTGTAATTTCCTAATATTCGTTTCAGATCATTAAACTGGTCACTACCAAGATTTGAATTAACTTCTATATTGGCAATAGTTTCAGTCGAAACCATAGGTGGTAATGGAAGAAGATCTTCATTATCTTGACGAAAATCATTTCCATTATTTGGAATTTCAGCATCGTTTTCTGGAAAATCGCATTCAATAACTGCTGTAGCCACAATATTTGTTACACCAAATACTTCTATGGGATTTGCAACACTTGTGTCATCCCGAGTGATATACCTTTTCAACAGGTTTGCATGGAAAACCTTCAAAGTGCCATTAATGTCAATACGGTAATTAAGAGAATTTAATTTGTGCACAACTTTATATGGACCTTTCCACTGAGTGAGCAATTTATTTGCATCAGTAGGTAGTAAAATAAGTACATTATCTCCAACTTTGAAAGATCTTTTTCTCGTTTTACGATCATAATTTCTCTTGTATCTACGAGATGCTTTTGAAAGAGCTTCGTTTGCCAATTTACATGTTTGTTTTATTCTATTACGTAGATCAATGACATACTCGTATGTTGATCGGACCTCCTGATCCTCTATTTCCCCTGACCATAATTCCTTCAAAATAGACATCGGTCCTCTTACTTTATGACCATAGATAAGTTCAAATGGGGCAAAACCCGTACTCTCTTGGGGGATTTCTCGGTAAGCAAACAATAGTGGTTGTATATATCTGTCCCAATCACGGGGCCGTTCTATGCACATTCTTTTTAACATTAATTTTAATGTGCCGTTGAACCTTTCTACTAAGCCGTTACAGGCCGGATGATAGGGTGTGGTGGTTAGTTGTTTTAAGGACAATAGGCGACTAATTTCATGCATGAGACTAGAGGTGAATTGCGAACCCCTGTCTGTTAATAGTTCCCTCGGCACCCCCACTCTCGTGAAAAATCCTACCAACGCCTCAGCCACCCTTGTAGTTTCTATACTAGGGAGGGCGATAGCTTCAGGGAAACGTGTAGCATAATCTACAATAGTTAATATGTATCTATTCCCCCTGTCAGTTTTAGGGTGAATGGGGCCTACAATATCTACCGCAATCCTTTCAAATGGAGTTTCAATAAGGGGCATTGACCCCAGAGGTACTCTAGATACACGGCCTTTGGGTATTGTTCGTTGGCATACATCGCAACTTCTACAAAATCGGGATGTCTCTGCTTGACAACCAGGCCAATAGAAGGAGGACAAAAGCTTTTGTTTTGTTCTTCTGCAACCCTGATGACCACCAAGTATAGATTCATGAGCAAGTCTCATGACATGTACTCTGTAATTTTGTGGAACAACTAACTGAGTTGTAATTTCCCCATAAGCACAGGGACAAAATTCACGAATGAGTAATCCTTTACACCACACATACCTGCAGGATTTGTATTCTGTGAATCTGACATATTTGCCCTTTCTCGCAATTTACGCAGGGTCGGATCATTTTTTTGTGCCTTACAAATATCCGCTTTTTTGATATTAGGAACATAGTCTAAGACTTTTAATTTTGGAAGAGGCTTACCCGAAACTAGTTTCTGCAATCTAGTCTGAACACCAGTGACTTGTTCTTTTCCTTTTGATTGAGTAGGTTGATGATTCTGGAATGTTGGATCTGGGTCTTTGGGGTCTCTCGCACCTTCAATGTTACCAACAATTACATCGTATATGGGATTAGGCATGCATAGTGCTGCTACCGAGCCTTTGAAGTATGGTGTATCTAAGTTTACAATCGCCACGGGCGCCTTCCTAACTGTCCCATCAACTAAAATACAGGCTTTTATTTCTCCCGTCATCTGTTCAGGATCAAGTAAGTTTTGTCGAACTACAACCCCAGAGCATCCGGTATCCCTCAAAACTGTTACCCTTTTCCCATTAAGAACTCCCATTGTTACTGGCATATTCATTACTTTCGAGTGATCGCAAGCTGCACTCATTATAGGTAGGGTGTGACCACATGTAAGTTTAGCTACTCCCTTCTCACCGCAACAAGATTTCAAGATAGTCTGTGAAGAAATAAACACACTTGCTAGAATTTGGGGTTCTTCTAGATAATCCTCAATTCCATTCCCGAGGTTTTCCTCAGAATTACCTAACACATCATCTAAAACTGGTTGTTTTGCACATGCCACCTTAACAGCGCCCTCTTTATTTCTGAACCAACACTCATTAGAAGAATGCCCTAATTTATGACAAATGTCACAAGTACGACGGGGTTGACCTCGATTTCTATTGCCCTGAAATGGCTGATTAATGGGTCTCGGTTGGTTAGTCTGATATATGGGTCTGTTTTGATTGGGTGTAGTCGTACGGATTCGAGAAAGCGGTGAAATTGACTTTCTTCCACCAGCGGAGTTCGTATTAAAGTCACCACCATGTGCCTCAAGATAATGTTCCGCATATTGCGCCATACTTTCAATATGTTCAGGTTTCCTTTCCCTTATAAATATAGCGAGATCTTTTGAACACGCATTAAGGAACTGTTCTCGAATAAGTAGATTTTTCAGATCATCATATGTTTTAGTAACATTGGCCATTTCAATCCATCTTGACATAAGGTTATCTAGACGCACTAGAAATTGGGAAGGGTCTTCGCCTAACTCAGGTCTAGCCCATCTAAATTTTTGTCGGAACCCATTTTCCGTCAATTGATATTTCTTCAGCAAGGCATTTTTGAGAACATAGTTATTAGCATCTTTAAGTGGTATTCGGGAATAAACTTCAAGAGCTTTTCCTTGCAGAAGGGCACTTAAATTTATTGCCCAGTCCGATTCCATCCATCCTTGGGATAATGCATAACGCCCATACATCTTTAGAATCATTAAACGGGGGTAGTTTAGGAGGTCTAATTTTCGACTCATTGCACTACTCTCACTTTCTGATCTTTCCCTCTTAGCTTTTTCCAATTCCAGTTGCAAATCTGCTAGTTGTGCATCATAACGTTTTAATTATAATTGGTAAGCCCGGCCCCTTTCTTTCCTTGCCTTATCATCTTCATGTTTCTTTCCTATTTGAATCTTTTTTGTTCTTCTTTAACAAACGAGTAAAATGTGCGTCACCTTCACCTTCACATTATGCATAAAGGTGTATTCCTAATTTCTGTGAAGTACTAAATCGCTACTCATAACATGAAAAAATGAAATATATAACATCCAAGTAAACTAACACAATTAACCACATGTATGATCTAGATACAGATTGGGTCATACTAGAATATCATTGAGCTCTGAAACCAATATAGTTAGTGGGACTCCTAAGTTGTGGCTTGAATGGAATTTGTAATCTAAACAGTGGATACTGCATATTGTGGAATGGAAAGCTAAACAAGTATCTATAATCTAGGGCATGTACTGCCCCAATTTGGAGATTGGATCACAAACAAAGCATTTTCGGTTGACCTCTATGTTCAATCTTTGAAAGTGGTATATTCAAATTGGACAATGAGCATGGTTGGCAGAAGTTTCACACTGGGAGAAATATGCTGAAAGTACAGAAGTGTGAGGAAGTTAGTGAAGGTGATAGCCCTCAACTGGATAAGATTTCTATCAATGAGTGCACATGGCTTTACAGGTTTACATACAGCTCTCTTAAACTCTTTGTAACATTAGACCTCATTTAAACTAAGATATTGTCTAAATGCCTATTATGGGGGTATTTTCTAAATTATCACATGCATGCTTGTTTTTCAGAGAGATATATTGTCAAGTAGGCCAACAACATACATGTATTATGACCAACTAATGAAAGAACTAGCATCAAGATTGACCCAACATGACCATCACAAATTGAGAAGATACTTCAATCTTTCCAAGGATGAAGTAAAGTATTCCAAGAGTATCAGGTCACAAACATTGGTTGATGTCCTTGGTGAGAGAGGATTGATACACCCATCCAACATTGACAAGCTGACTGAGGCACTCGCTGAATTGAAGATGAATAAATACCAATGGGTTATAGAACGATATGAAAGCTCTAGAGGTATGTAAACTGTAACTCAGCCGATGAAGTAGACATTGTTTCATGTTTTGAGTGCATCGCTTTGTTGACAAAATAAAAGCTACTGGATTACTGTATATTAATGGATTTCATGGGAATATACTTTGGTATAGTGTATGAGTAAAATGTCTATACACTATATAATAAGAGGCATTTGGGCAAATTCTCCATTCTCAATACCCGATTAAAATATCAGTAATAGGGTGGGGCTTACTACTTGGGTACTCAAAAGCTTGTTAACATGATAACTCAAGAACAGGGTGTTGGATGCGTGATACTCTTGACACATACATTGGTCTTAGTCAGTAGACGATCCATATTACTTGTGGTAAGTAGCTCATTAATATTTATGAGTGGGCAGAATTAACGCAATTTTGTGTTTAAATGTTCATACCATCACAACTATATTTTGAATTGGTTTCACATGTGTGTTGGTTGTGTTAGTAAATAATAGATAGTGAATATCCTATTAACATGGGTTTCATATCAATAATATTCATGAGTGGGGTTTAGTCACTGAAAAAAGGCCTGTTAACACGATGACTCAATTCAAGATATTGGACAGTTACTGTATTTTACATCGACCATACTGAGTAGACAATATCTCTTGCATTTTAGTGTTCATCTCATAAATATTAATTAATATATACAGACTTATAACTCATAAGTGAGATATTTGATGATACTGTACAACAGTAACCAGTAACTTCAAGTTGTTCGGTTTGCGTGCAGTTGTCATAAATGTCGGACATTATTTGATGCATATTACTTATCTTAGTAGGTAGCGATTAGTGTACCCTTGCCTATCACATGTATATGCCATGTAGACACGTTGCAAATAACACTAGGCCTATGATTGTTAGCCCCGGGGTAGGGAAGGGGTAGGTTGAAAGCAGTGGCGTAGCCATGGTGCGTGATTGCGCGAAACCCTTATTATTTTAATACCAGACGATACTATTGGTAAAGTCAATGAAAGAGACCACTCAGAGAATTCGCAATTTTAAAGCGAGCTGCAAAACACGAGCCGCGCCGATAGGTGTAAGGTGTTTGTTGGCGTTCCAAAAAATTTCCAAAGCAAATAGCTAAAATAAAATTCTTGAACATAAATTGACCCCAATCAATAATTTATTCGTCCCCTCAATATTTCTTACGCCCCCTGCGCAACTCCACTCACAAAATCCTAGCTACGCCACTGGTTCTGAGATAGGAGATTATTCCAAAGTGCCTAAACCTGCATTTAGTGAGCAGAATCACCCAGATCAGAATTTTACCGGCATATTCGGCAGTTCGGATACCTTTTCTTTCGGGGCAACACACACACAAAATGTATATATATATATGGGTCCCCATGATAATAATTGAACTCTTTTCATAGAAAAAAAATATTTGTAATTTTTTTTTTTAAATAACGATTCATCAATTATGTTGGTGTGGAATTGGCAAGGGTTAATGTCAAATGTATTTATAATTAACAGTTAGTCATTACGAGAGTTGGACAGTGCGTGTATGAGATGTTCAGAAATATGAGGTCAAAGATTATCTAGGGGTTATTTAATGCTTCTTCTCCAATAAAATTAAATAGATATTGGGCAGAATGATTGTTGAGTAGTGTTTTGTATTGCCATTCAGGAAATTGAAGTCTAAAGGTCATCTAGGGGTCATTTATGGTCATCTATTGAAACTATTCAAAACGTTTCTCCAAACAAATGGGTGTTGATGAATGTTAGGCATAATGATTGTTAGGCCGGAATTACGGCCAACGGTCATTTGGGGTCATTAAGGGTCTCAATTAAACATACATTATCAAAGTTGATGATAATCGTCATTTGGTAGTTAATTATTTCAATTGGGTGCTCCGAAATGTGAGGTAAAAGGTAATTTATTCTTTGAAAATTATTAAAGACATATCTCCTACAAATGAACCAAGTGGATAATGATGTGTTAATGCTTAGGTCATGAGAAGCTGATGAACTCATATTTTTCTTTGTCGCAGATCTCATCCATATCAATGGGTATTTAAAGTTAACATCGTATGGTTTAATTGCTTCAAGCTTGGTACACAAGTACATATATATATATATAAGTATATGGTAAATTCCACGTGACAGGTGTTACAGTTTAGAAGCAATTTCCAATCTTTAACCACATTTTTTTTTATTCAAAAGGTGTGTGACGGGTGTTACGGCACAAAATGTGAACAATTTGGTAAGCAAAACAAATTAATAAAACTTGGTGAGTTTATAATAGTAATGACCGAAGTGAAACATTTATTAAATAGTATAAATAGGTAATTGATAAAATATTGTATTCTCTATTTCTGAGAAATTTTAACAGCGTGACAGTGTTACAAAACTTGGTCAGGATTCGTCGGATTTAACACGATAACGATATAGTTTAGATATGGTTGCTACTCGATTTTCGTAACGCTCTTAACAAACACAACAATCATGTCAAAAGTCAAATTAAGGGTGCATAACGCTAAATACACTACAGTCCCTCCCTTTTCAGAAGCTACAGTGTGTACATTTAAACCATGAGAACATTTTTTGAATGTCAAAATGTAATAAAAAGAACTGACATATCAAGCTTAACACAAGCACTTAGTAAAAGTATTCAAACTTTGAAAAATATAAAGCATGAAAGTTTTGGAACAAATATTTTGTTCATTATAAACAAAAGAACCAACTAGTATTTTGTCCCAGGTGTTTACCCATAAAGTACATAATATTTTAGGCGGTCAGGTCGTTTCTTGTTTCTTTGAGGCCTAGTGAGTGGTCCGGATTCACCAAGCTATTGTCTAGGGTGGGATTGACTTCTTCACTCTCTTCATTTTCAGAACCAACAGATGGTTCTATTCGGGTGTCTGGTGCTATACTAGATATATTTCTTTACATGAGCCATATTACGTTTATACATGGCACCTTCGGGTGACTGAAATGTCACCTGACTACCATGTTTTTCTACAACCTTGTGTGTGGATTGACTATACATTGGAGTCAACTTGTTTAGTTTACTGCTCTGCTGTACTAATACACTATCACCCAACCGCAACATTCCTATTTGTAGCATGTCGTTGCTTGTCAGCGTACTGTTTTGCCTTCTGTTTAGCCTGACCGTCTTTTTCCAAGACATTTGGTCTAGTAAAATCTTGAGCAATACTGGGCACTTTAGTTTGCATTTCTCTACCATACAGCAACTAC
>JAODAF010110062.1:0-10696 GCA_027574765.1 Molpadia intermedia | reverse complement strand
CCATCCCCCCCTGTCATTTTACTAAAATAAGAGACCAAGAATCTCCCCGTCCCCCCCCCCCCCCCCCCCCCCCCCCCAACCCACTCAAAGTTATTTGTAACATCGACTATATCTCGGGACTATTGCAGTGATGTCGCACGCCACCGTGGCCGTAGTGTATTATTCTTCACTGTGCTGAATTTGTTAAAATATAAATGTTTGGAGAGGATACGGAAATTAAAAAGCTTCTATCTACATGTGAAGGCAGGACAGGGAGGTGAGGAAAGAATAACTCGATTTGTTACACTCTAAAATACATTGGTTAAATATATCAACGATTCTTCGAACTATTCATATTTGGACATTGGCCATCATGGTCAGATATTACTAGATAATAAGATGAAATCAGTAGATTGTGTTTCGGAGTGTATCTGTCACAGATTAAATTGGGTAGAGAGATATGAAATAATAAACATAATCAACGAAGAAGGGTCAAAGGTATAACAAAAAACATCATTTCGTGTTTCATTTGACATTGAATAATATGACCAGAAATTATTGATCCGTTTGAACAAGAATATTAAATAAATCGTAGGGGAATTAGAGACAAATATCCTGGTTATATTTCACCAAATGTATTTCGGAGTGTAGTCGCGAAGGTTTTGATTTGGGGTTTGGATCTAGTTTGGCAGTATTAAACAGCAAAATAAATTTTAAAAATATAAAGAAACGAAAAGGGTTAAACGTCATAAAGACAAGAAAAGAATCAAAGGTGATAAAAGGTTAATATTGAGACAGCAAACATTGTTCATATAAAAGTTCAGCTTCAATATTACAAACTGAGTGATATATTACATTGATAAGAAGAATGAAATAAGTGTCAAAGATATATTATGTATTAGTAAGCGGTGTTTTTTCAGAGGGTGTGGTGTTGTCTGCGTTGTATAGAAGGTATACATTGCTGCAGTGTCGGATTGTGAGTTGGGATTGCTTATGGGTTTTCTACTTCCTTCTAAAAGGTGAAAAGCGAAGGGAGAAGCGAATAGGGGGAGAGGTGTATCATCTAAGCACTGACAGGTGAACACCCATATCTTCTTGTCGCCAGTTATCCAAGTTTTATACCTGCATTTGCCATGAAGACATCCTCAAAATATCGATTCCAAAAAATCGTTTCTACAAAACACATAGTTCTTGGACATTTTCTATTCATTAAGAAACCAATTTGAGGTTAAGTTTGATAATATCATAAAAGTTTTAATGATGATCAATCGTATTCATTTTACTGGAAGGTGTACAGTAAGCTATATACCCATGTATATATATATATATATATATTGGAATTGGTTGCAGTGTCAATTGATCCCACAGTGGTGTAGGTCGACCAAAATTACAGGGTTAACGCATTGACTACACTCAAAAGGTGTTACTGTGAGTATGTATATTCTCGAATGATGCGACAGGCGTCCAAAATCTGGTGTCAAATGACACCTATTTTGTTTTCAGTGCAGTATGTTCACATGTGGCTACTGAGGCGAAGTATATGAAGGAAATTGCCGAGTAAAGATAATGATAAGAGCATTTACAAATGAAGGAGATGTTCAGAGATTACGTATAGACAATGCCAATGCCAAATCCAAAGCGTAGTATTAGAATAGTATATGGTAATGGTGGTAATGTAGCAAGTTGCTCAAGATTTATTCGGAGCATTCATGGTTCAGTTTGAAACACCAAACATTGTTTTGTTCTCTCTGTTCTGCTCAGTTTGCCACTAAGAGATACCACAACCTGTCTCTTATCTTACATGTGACAGCATCCGTGAATGGGCAAGAGTAGCTTTCATTTGGCAAGTGCAACCAAATTAATCTTTTGGTAGATAAAACAAGGTGATATGATATCAAGGTAATAAAACAATACTAGAGAACTACTACAGAAGGTAAAACTAAAGGTAGGACATATAATACATCTAAAAGAAGAAATATAATAGAGGAAAACAAATATTTAAACAAAGGAAAAACTTAATAAAAGGTAAGAGTATGATGATAATATATTAGATGATTAGAATACTAAAAGCTGCAGAATCATTGGTTTGGTAAGGGTAGAGTTAAAAATACTATTTCACAAATATACAAAACATATAAGGTGATATAACATTGCATAGAAGATTGAACACTGGCTATCGGTATGTCCATTGAGAAGAAAAATAATAACAGCAACAAGAAGGACACCAACATCAGTTACGCGAAATTATTTTGATTTTACTTCGGTTACGACTGTTGGATGTGACGGGTGGCCTACCGAACCCTTTTACTTTTAACTAATCGAATGTTAAACGGCAACCTCTCTCGATTCAAAACATCGTTTGTTATGCTACTACTTATTAATGATGTCGATAAACAGACAACCAACATACAATAAACATACACAAATGTTAATGTTATTGAAATGTACTTAATAAGCTTTCAACCAATTTCCTATTCCTAAAGTAATTGCTGTTAATTGTAGGATATGATTGTAAATAAAATAGATTATTCCCATAGTGACGTCAGTATTACCAAACGGTTACTATAAATATGTGTAGCTGTAAACTCTCCTAGCGGATATGAAACTTAAAGTACTGTAACATAATGTTTTACTTATGTTTGTCACCGATTTAATCATGCGCAAAAGCGTCAAAATGATTATAAATCTTTTCCCAGTCCTGTGTTTCAAGTCATGGCAATTCCATTTCGTAGTGATGGAAACCTCGTGTAGACAGAACCATCATTGTTACGTCATTGAATTTACACATAGATACGTGATGGATCAACATTATTAAAACATGGCGCCTCTACTGATGTCGAAATAAAATGACGTTAGGCGACACTAAAAAGCACAGTGATGATGGTCAGACATATATGTGCAAACGCGAATAAAACTATCAATGAAACGAATGTATCGTATCATTTTCAGTTCTGGGTAATGAGACAAAGGTCAAAATTTATTAGAAACGCCATTCACAATTGCTACCGGTATGTTAGGCAGCTATGTGAATGCAAAGAATCCTCTTGCGAGTTCCTGGTCAGGTAATCAAGAAGCGATTTAAGTATTGAAATAAAATTCTCACTCGAGTAATGGCCGTATATAAAAGCTGGACTAACTCTCACAGTCACCGTTAGCGTCAATACAAGTAACTTGCATAGTTATGACTTGATGAACAGTTACAGAGGCGCAGGCACGAGTGTAGTAAAGTGATGTACATGCGTGCAGAGTACACCCGAAACAGCGGCATACCGTATACCTTTACGACCGTCGGGCAACTTTCCACCAATGATTGATGGGCATGTGTTCCATCAAATTTGTGTAAAGTTTTTCTTTTCTCTGATTATACCCAAACCCGTAACTCAACGGTAATGCACTAATGCATAATGTTATCCAACGTTGATCAGAATCATATATGCCTATCGTTGGTTAGCTCCATTGTCTTAGATGGTAGTAGCTAGGCGGTTATGTTGAGGAGCACATCAAGGTACTAAACATTTGTAAACAACCGATTAAGTATTGTAAACAACCGATTAAGTATTGTTTGATTTATTGTCAAACACCAAATATTGTGTATCAATCACGGCAGAACCACTATAGCCAACGCAGCGAGACACGACTGGGATAAACTTAATCGTATATCTTTATAACTATTCAAACTTGCGGACTACCTAAAAGGATGGGTTTACTATAAATAAATTTAAGGGGAAATGTTTGTTTTATGTGTTTTATGTTTTATATATGTTTTATGTGAACGGCACGTGGTGATTTGTTGCTATTTTGTAAGGGACATGATCAATAATCCATTATCAGAACTGTTGCATAACTAACAACTTCACTTTCCAGTTTCATTTCTGGAATATCTCCTTACACATTAACTTCCATACATTATCAAACAAATCAATGTTCCACCAATTCTGTTTCATTCTGCACGGAACGGAATACTGTCCAAAAACACAGCAAAATACACCAATCCAACGCCATCCATATAATGATACTAACATCGTCCCATATATAAACACAAGTATCATCCAGTCACGAACCATGGTGTGTTTAATCAAATGACGTTAGAACACAAACTGTAAAGGACACTCATTCTTCTAATCAACTACTCAGTTCCACCTTTCCAACCTCCATCACAATACGGCAATATATCAGGTATAACGTTAAGGCCAATCACACATAAACAACTTTGTACCAAATCACAGCAAAATGCATCAACCCAACGTCATCCATAAACATTAATGATTCCATCGGCGTCCCATGCATAGACACATGTACGTATCTTTCAAGCACGAACCATGGTATAATAAAATGCAGTTAGAACACTGTAAATGATACTCATTATCACCAATCAAAAACCACTTTCAACCTTTTCAAACATCTATCACAATACGGTAATCAATTTTAATTCACGTTTCGGTTTCACTCCATTTTATATGCTAATAATATCGGCTTGTCTGACACTAGGCATATATCTTTCAGTCACACACATCAAACCAATGACTGAAAAATGGTCTGGACACAATTCTTCAGTCAGCTGCCGTTACCACAACCATTCCACTTCACACTTTAAAACACTTAACTATATTATATTAAAACCAAGTTCCACGTTCATTACATTCTACTGATTACAGTCACGTGTAACTACAAAAAAGGTGGAAATTATCGAATCCGAACCAGTCAACAATTCGTCAGGTCCCCAGAAAACACTTCCAATTTATGTCTTAGATGATATAACCTACTGTAGGTTTCGGTTGCTTTGTTAAGTTATTCACATGCTGGATATAAAAAAAAAAATACACTGTATAGATCCCTCGGGGATCTATCCATATGAGCTTCCATCTTATCCAGGGACTGGCCAAACAATTTTCTCATTCCAAATCATGCTAAATGATAAAAACAACTTTTCCAACTCAAAGGTAGAGTACATTTTCCGCAAACCCATGTAATATATTCAATCTCACTTAAAATAGAAAACCTGCATGACCGTATGTCTCTCGAGAAATAAGCACACCCATGTAGAAACCATTCAAACCAGACAGAGTTTGTCGTCCCAAAACCACGGCAAGAAACAAATTGATTTTCCAATATAAACTCTACTTTTAATGTGTTGAGTAGCCAGCAAGATAAATTTAAAACTCCTGTTTCGTTTAGTCTAAAAACTTCGATATACAGGATATTGGCTATAAATGGAATAATATTAACCAAGACAAATTCAAACCTGAAATCTCCTCGTCGACAGCTACGTAATCCATCTTCATAAATTATCTTAAGTTAGGCTATAATTTACTTTAAATAAACTTCTACGCATTCCTAGTCAGCTAAACGACTTGTACGTAACGTAACGAGTAGTTACTTCCACTTGTCATACAATGGTTTCATTAGCGGTATGAATCATAAAGAAACAGGAAAAGATTTGTATCATATCAATTCGCGCCTCTTCGTCAATTCGCAGTGGAAGTGATAACAGACAGATAGACTTGTTTAAGTCTTGACAATAAACAAGTTTTAAAGTCTAGCGTTGAAACTATAACTTCATGTTCATTTACCGAAGTATAATTCATTCATTTCCTCGAAGGTTAATTATACACCCGACAGTTCCGTATGAAATATCCGATTCTGATGAGACCTAATTATCTTAATGAGAATTAGGAGACAACGGAAATTATTTTCAACTCATCGGAACAGCAAAATCTAGTTTTAGCACGGCACACTACTAATGCAATGGTCTCGTATCAAAACAATATATTATGGAAAGAATTGTCCGTCAAAAACTAGCTTGTAAAAATAACATCACAAATGGAAAACTAATTTATACACGCGAAAGTACAGTAAGGGCAGATTATAAAATCCAAAATATTAAGGCGAGCAAATCTATTGCAATATTGCATGTTGTTGATTAATTGCCATTCTAACTGAAAGACGAGAATTGGAAAGAAAGAGTACATACTGCACACAATTTCAGTGGTATTTGACCACGTAAGGCCCCGTCAAAACGGTCGTTCTGATCGTAAGGCAACAACAATTCCCAACCTTTCTGATTTCAATTCCCCCTTTCACATTGTCCACCCGCTCCCTTCCAAATTTCCTGGCAAGATACACATTTACACCTAAATATGCTATAACTTCTGGTCAGGTAGGAAGAAAATGTTTGAGGAGATAAGCCCTGCACACCTGTGATTAGATAAATTGTCAGTCTAATGTTATAGGAATGTAAGTCAACAAATTCCAAGTTTAAATCTAGTATCACGAACTTATTTGAGCACCCTGTCACCGTCTCAATTTTTAGAGCGGAGACCCTTTATTTAAAGTAAATCAATAAACGCAAACTGGGGTACTGCTTCTCAAGTTGGGAACCCGGCCGCTACCTCTCTGGGTGGGAACCACTAGGTCATTTCAGCATTTATTATATGTGAGATATGTTAGATCTTGACCGCATCACGTTCTAAGGAATTGTGTTGTGTTCCAGTACAGAAACAATACATACCACACGTACCATATTTGCGGTACTTGCTGGACGACTGATAACCATCACACGACATGACATGGAAGTGTACAATAAAGTCAGGATTAAGATTCGTATGCCAACGGAAGTCAGAAACCAATTCAGCAAATTTCCATACATATATCCATTTGAAGTTTCGGTTCGGTTCCTAATATTACACAGGTGGCATGTCATTCATGGTATTTCGGCACATGGACCATTAACGTGTAGACCATAAGTTACACTCTAATAACAGACCCGAAACAGGCAAAATGACATCCCAACTTTTTTAATTTGCAGCAATATGTAAATTGTCGCTAACTCGCTATCGCATTTAAGTATGCTTATACGCTTCTAGACCTCTTCAATTCCGAAATCGAATAAAGAGAAAAATGTTCTAGGATTGCATTGATCATTCACATGTATGATGCGTCACATGAACAGCTTAGGCCCACGTTTGTCCCTTAAATTCATCTTTTCATAACTGAAGAAACAAAAGAGACTTGATTTGCAACAAATTGATTGCGATATATACCATATCGGTGGAAGACCAACCTCGGCTTTCAGAAAAAAAGTGAGATATTTAAGATTATGACAAACCTAATTCTTCTTCCAATTGGACAATCTTATCTTGCAACGCTCCTAGTCTTTCTCCTCCTGTCGTTCCATTTTCACTGCCTCTCTGATCCATCTCCTCTTGTAAATTTTCATTCGCCATTTCCAATGATATCACTTTCCGGCGCATGGAATCTGCTTCAGTATGCATCAACGCCAACTGTGACCTAATTTTACTCTCGACACTTTTAGGGCGTCCCGAGGGTTTTGAGGACGTATCACGTGGCATACACGCCACTTCATTCAGCCTCTTTAATGTCCGTATCTCTAACTCGTAACATCTATTCCTAAACTCAGTTTCAATCAGTCTCCGTTTTAAGGAATCAATTATCGTCTCGAAATCTATAGAGGAAAGTCGTGTTACTCCACTATCATTAACAGTTCTGGAAACTTTTTCTACATTACTTTTGATAAAGCTTTCTGCTTCTTCAAAAGCAGTAATTTTCATTCTTAAAGTTCCATTTTCTTGCTCTAGCGATTCCATTTGTTGACGAAGAGTATTGATGTCCTTTTCTCCTTCTGCGGATCCGTTTTTCTCCGATTCCGTACGAGAAGCACTCGATTCCTCGCCGATTGGCGTCTGTCTGGTTGGGAGTTTGTCTGTGGAGGGAAAAATGAACCCAAAATCTGTAAATGATGTGGCCTATTTTTTGTTATGAGACATAATTTGCTCGACACCGCGACCCACCATTACAAGTGCCTTACGAAACCAATCACACATTGCATTCACGGCATAATACATCTACCCTCTTTCCGCTTATATGTGGCACATCGATGTTGATCTGGAACTTCTTTAGTGAGGGATTGGGGTGGAGCTGGGAGTCAATTTAAGAGACTAGTATTCAGCCAAACTTACCACTGCTATCCTCATCAGGAAGACGTTCTGAAAGTCGAGCAAGGGCGCCCTCTAATTCTTCATTCTTGACCTCATGTTCAACCAGCTTCCTCCTCATGACAGTTGCTTCTTGTTCAAGCACCATCAATTGAAGTCGAAGTTCCGCCTCTTTCTCTGATGTCACACCTTTTTCCCTATCTGGTCTTTTCGGGTCGTCCAGCGTCCCGAATCTCATTTTATATCTTTCCAATTCAAAATCGATGGTTTCTTTCTCTTGCTCGACGTCCGCTAAACTCTTTCGTAGAACCTCGCCCTCTTCCTCGACGAGTTGCATCTGGCTCTGGAGATCACGCTCTCGGTCAGTAGACTCCTGTAAGTCATTAAGTAACGAAGCGATATCGTATTCAGCGGTGGCGTCATCTTCGGAAGACGTGGATGACCTGAGAAGCTGGACCTGAAACAATAATGCATAAATTGCGATCATATGCGTAAGAAGAATGTTTTAACATTTCCGTTATCCGAAATTGACCTCAATATACATTGTCCTGTAACATGAACATAAACTATATACAAAATATGCGCTTGATTAGTAGATGGACATGTTGGCGACAATATGCCTAGAACAAATAATATATTATCAAATCCCTTTCATAAATGGTTCAACATAAATCAATACAGAGCAGAACGTTTATCTAACAGACTTCAAATTCGACGAGGACACACAAGGTCATAATTTAATTGGATCTAATCACCCATTTAAGCTTAGACGTAAATTCATCGCATTCATCAAGAGGAAATAGACTAATTAATTGCAATAGTGATAAATAAGTGGTGATGATGGCGATACGTCCAAAGACGATGGTAAGCTTAAAGGCGCACACTCTGCAAGAGAGTTTCGTCCTGTTGGTGAAATATAACACGTGGTAGTTATTTTAATGTTAGGAGACTACCATTGGAATCATGATCTTTTAATGGGTGGCGTTTTTATTTTAGAGTACTGTAACAAAATATTACCGACGCTGAGTCACTATGAGTAGACTCACCGTGATTCTCTTGTGGTTCGAAATTGATTCTATTGATTTCAAATTTCAAAATAACTATCACAGTGGATTCATGAATCTTTTGTCACTGAATTTTCTGCAATTCCAATGGATTTTGGTTGTTGGTTTAAACCTACGTTTTCGACATGGGGACGCGTCCCACCCGTGGGCCATTTCGCCATTTCTGGTGGGACATGAGCTCGTCCCAAGACCCACAGAAAATGTATGTACGATACACGCCAACCGATGGTGGCGCTACGCCGGTGGGACATGGTAGAATCATAAATCGATTTAGGACAGCAGCTTGAAAAGGTTGAAAACCTATGGTTTAAAAGAACCAACATACACAGGATTTTCAGCTATGGACCATGGTGCGTCATAGAGTGGAAATGGAGATATTGTTGTCATTATACTGTTCTACTATTGATATTGTCAGTTTGTCATGTGGCTGTAAAGTTATATACTTTCCCGTAGATGAGCGTTAATACCTTTATATGACCCACCAAACTCAGAAATCAAATTTAATTCAACGGTATGAAAGTCATATTACAAAATATGAGAATGAAACTAATCAATTTTTTCACCAATCAATTTGCCAAGTATACCAACAATGTTAATATGAAAACTATACCCCAAATGAGAGAATGAAAGCCATTGCTAAAGTTTTTCAAGGTGCATTTTGGACCAAAAAAACTGACCATACCTTGGCAAGTTTGACAATACTGTGGAACCTCGGAACTGTCAATATGAGTGCCATACCACAAACTATGAGAGAATGACAGCTAATGTTAAAGTTTTCACTATTGAGCCCAAAATTTAGCCTCCGTTGAATATTTGTCCAGAATGTGTGTTTCTTACAGTCTTAGTAACTCTTACTACTGATGCCAATGTGAAAGCTAAACCACATATAGGCGAGAATAAAAGCCAATGTTTAAGTTTCTTTCTTCAAATTTGAGCACTGTATTATCTTCCCTCAAATGATCCTCCATTAAATATGTGTCCAGAATGTGTGCTCTTTATCACTGGGAGCACAAAATTAACCCTACCTTGACAATTTTGTCAAGAACGTGTGTATGTAATACTTGGAACCAACACAATTAACAATCAATGTAAAGCCAGAACGGACGGACGGACGGACACATGCATATCTATTGGCTCGCCGTTGCTCTGTATGTTCGCCAAAAATTCCTACGAGAAGGGATGTGAACGCATGTATCTGGCGGTATTCTTTCCTCGAAAAGAAGATAACATCACAGTGTGGATATTGATAACCGAGAGTAGTATGTAGAGTATACTACTCACCTATACCCCTAAATAAACCGCCATGCCATATACCCATCAGCCATTTTGTAGTACATCAAATATATGTATAGGCTACAAAAATAGTGCAGCAGCCTAACACACAGCTTAATAAAACAGCCGCCTGTTGTCATATAACGCTATGCAATCAAACCAGATTATTTAACCCCAGGGAAACCCGATTAATCAAGTGTGTTAAGTATAGCTACAGTTGCCAGGAGGCCATTGGCTTGTGAGGTTTACAAAGAACTTGAGAAGCACGTTATGCTTAATATGAAGCAGATGCATTATTAACTAAACGATACGCACTTATAATTCATGTAATAAAATTGTCATCGTGGTATCAAAATAACAAGAGCCCAAGGGCACTATGGTTCCTTGCTTAGAGGAATATTACAATTTAAATGATGCGTTATATATCAT
>JAODAF010109951.1:0-10697 GCA_027574765.1 Molpadia intermedia | reverse complement strand
GAAACGATGACGCAAAGCTTGCCTTGGTAGAAGAAGCTATAAAACCGTATACGAAAAACTCACATGCAACTACACTCGCTGGCAGTACATCGCTATCGCTAGCAATCGCTATCGCACCTGCATTTCAATTCAGGAAATTAGCGACCAAAATAATGCAAAACTGGCTTGACTATGGGAAAGCTCTAACCTTCAGGGAAAATATAGCCTGTGGAAAAAATACATGCTGTTTGAAGGACAACACACATCTAAAGAAGTCTAACCCTAAACTATACATACGAAAAAACACTGTTATCATTGACTAAGTCTGAAAAAAATTCCAAACGTTACTAAAATTCAATAAAAATTGCATTGTACCACACTACATAATGATGCAATGCTACGTACGCCTTACTATATTCATTCACCAAAAATCTACATTACTACGAACAGGTCCAAATGTAAACAACCTTCTGATTGGTCAAAAGTCGACACACACCATCTGCGGTATGCGACCACCTGTGGACGATTAGTTCGCCCATTGCTATAACGGAAAATCGTACACTAAAAGGTTTAGACCCTATGTACGTAAATTAACACGCAATACGTCCTGTAATATATATATCGGCGCTGAATACAGCTGCCACACGGGCGTTAAAGCTATCTTCTTTTCGACTTTTTGTGTTCACGTTTTCTACCTACTTGGAACCTCGTACTATATGATCTTTTTCTTGTATGTGTTTTTCACTACTTCATCAGTGTTTCTTACCTGTGCTTTCCGTACCCCGGAAGATACTATGACTTGTTTTTCAGCAAGTTTACTTTCAGTTGCGATCTGCGAGTCTTATCGTTGAGACGTATTTCGCGACATTATTTTTTTCAGTGGAACTACATACGTTGCTATGCCTGGGATTGTACACGCTTTTGCTATGCATCTATACTTCGCCTTTACAGTGAGCTGTCACGCTAGAGTGGGTTTCCTTTATAATAGGTCCGTTACTTATAAATGGCCATTCATGTCTATGAACGATCGGATAACTTCTAACAGATCTCAAAATTCGATCGGAGTGAAATCACAAGCTTAACCTCAATTGTGAGCAGATTAGATACCTGAAGGATAATGGTTTGTTTCGGTTTCGTGGTAATCGTGGAGGTTCTCGTGCTTCGTCGGAAAATCAACGACAAAACAAACAAGTCTCGTAAAAAAAAAAAACTGCTGCAATTTTTTAGTTCATCGCATCTAATAATCTCGATATTGCAATAATTACAGAAACATGGCTAACAGATAGCGATAATGCCATCGTTGAACAAATAACCCCCTCTAATTTCCGTACTTATAATGCTCCAAGACCAACTAGGGGAGGGTGAATTGCAATCATGACTTCCCCTCGCCTCTCAGTTCAACAACACACCATTTGAGGCATCGTCCATCCTGATTCAAACACGATCTGCTCCCGCACATTTCAGTATACCGCCCTCCGCCTTCCGCAAAGAATAGATTCTTCTTTAAACTTTTTCATGAAGAATTTAGGAAATTCCTCGAACAAATCGTTACCTCTCGCCAAACGTTTGTAATTCTGGGCGACTTCAACATCCACGTGGACAACCCAAAGGATCCTGATGCTGAAAAATTTACTAATCTCCTTACTGATTTTGATCTAAAACAACATGTCGCTTCTCCTACACACATTAACGTGGTCACACTCTCGACCTTATTATTACCCGTAGTAATGATTGTATTAGTAACATAACGACTCGGGAACTAAATATCAGCGACTATTGTGGTGTTTTCTGTAGGTTGCCTGTTTCTCATTCGGCTGTCTCTCCTCGTACATTTGAATTTAGATCATACCGAAACTTTTCAATCGAAAATTATATGTTGGATCTGCGACAAGACTCCGAATATAACATTTTCTCTGCAGAAATATCACTAGACACTAACATCAGAAACTATAATTTACTTCTTCGTACAACTCTCGACAAACATGCACCTGCAAAAACTAAAGTTTGTAAGCCCCGCCCCTCTGCACCATGGCTTTCTGATGAAATAATAGCTGAGAGGAAAACAAGACGCAAACTTGAGAAACAATGGCGCAAGACTAAGCTTGAAATACATAAACAGTTGTACAAAGCACAATGTAGTACAATATGTATTCTCATTGACTCTGCTCGACGGAATTTCTATTTTAGTAAAATCACTAACAGAGCATCAAAACCTAAGTCGCTGTTTAGCACAGTAAATGAGCTTCTTGGTCACTCTGCTAATACGGATATTTATCCCGATAACATCAATCCTGACGTGCTCCCTGACACATTTTTTTCTTCGTTCCAGTTTTCCAACGTCATCACAACACTCCACGATCTACACTGAATCTTACACTGCAAGCGACATTGTTTCATTATCATCATTCCACAAACTCAGCGATGACGAAATATGGAAATTAGTAACTGAAAGTGCTTCTAAACAATGTATTCTTGACCCAGCTTCAACATGGATCGTAAAATTATGTATGGAAGAACTCTCTACAGCATTGTCTGTGATTGTAAACGGTTCTGTTGTTCGTGGTAAATTCCCTAAAATTTGTAAAAATGCTATTGTCAAGTCTATACTTAAGAAACATAACTTAGACAAGAATGTCCTCAAGAACTATCGGCCAATATCTAATCTAAGTTTCATATCTAAACTGATAGAAAGGGCTGTCCTTAAACAACTCAATTTGCACATTAACGACAATGGATTGTTCAATGACCCTGCTTCGTGTTAATAATGACACTCTCTGTGCCATAGATAACAAACAGTATATCATCTTAGTATTGTTGGATCTCTCGGCAGCGTTTGACACCGAAGACCACGAACTGTTAATATCTATACTTCGAAATAAGTTTCACATTACTGGTACTGCCCTTGATTGGTTCATATCATACCTCCAACAACGTGATTTGATCGTAAATACCTCCTCCTCATCACCTGCTTCCACGTCCCTTGCCCTACCCGTTCGGCGTCCCTCAGGGATCTGTCCTTGGGCCAGTGCTATTCTCTATTTATATAGCTGGGCTTGGAAGTCTCATCGAGACACACGGCGTACAGTATATGTTCTATGCTGATGATACATAATTATACTTCCCTTTTCAACCTGACGATCTGTCTACTGCTATAGAAAATATGGAGTGTTGCATTGATGAGGCGAAACGAAAATGGATGACTAGCCATTTCTTAAAACGTAATGATGACAAGACGGAAATTATCTTGTTTAAGTCACGTTTTGACAAGAGCACCACTACCCTACACTCACTTACCATATGGAATCAATCCATATTACCCACACCCACTGGTCGGAATCTCGGATTTCACATGGATACTACTCTTTCATTGAATATACAGACTAATAATATGTGTAAGTCTATCATATTTCAATTACGCAGGTCGGTCAACTCCTTAATCAAACAGCTACAGAAAAGCTAGTACAGTCAGTCTTCGGCAGCAGGTTAGATTACTGTAACTCCCTTCTTTTTGGCCTACCAGCATCTGTAATCCATAGCAATTACAAAGCACTGCCGCTAGAATAGACTTCAAATCGTCCAGATATGCACATATCACACCCATCTTCCATCATCTTCACTGGCTTCCAGTTGCGTATCGAATACGCTACAAACTTCTCGCTCTTACTTTTTGTGCCATTAAGTATGGAACACCGGTCTATCTATATAATATTCTACACCAAAGATCTGCCACCCGTTCATCTCGATTACAACACCAATATATACTACAAACGCCCATCTCTCGCACGTCAACCTACCGAGATCGAGCCTTCTCTCACAGTGGACCCTCTCTTTGGAACCCTGCAGTTACCAGTTGCACTCCAGTCATTAGATTCGTTACACACCTTTAAGAAACAATTGAAAACTTTTCTTTTTTATTTGTATTTTGATTAATTGTCTTCGTTTTGCTTCTGTTTGTGTCTCTTTTTTGCCCGGCAAGCGCATTGAGCAGATTAGTTTCTGGATTCTGCGCTATACAAGACTTATTATTATGTATGCCTTAACTGCCTGGGACTATCTGGTTATAATAGCCATGCTGGCCATCTCTGCCGCCGTCGGCGTGTTCTTTGCAATACGAACTGGTCGCCGTCAAACGTCGAAAGGTTATTTTCTGGGAGACCAGCAAATGTCGGTCATTCCGGTATCTCTTTCATTAGCAGCAGCAATTATGGCGGCGATAACCCACACTAGAAGGCTGTCATGAGTTGCAAGTGTTGGTCAACAGCTTCAACAAGTCAAAAGAAGCTGAAGCCGTGACACAAGATCAGCGTATTTTTAAGTCGCCGTGTTAACTAGTGTACTATTAAAATGACATGTGTGAGAAGCGGAAGAACACTTAGTATTGCGGATTTGGGATTGCCATTATCAGGTATATGTGTTTTTCGATTGTGGTATACACCACTTATGCCTAACGTTATATAGTATAGAAATATTGTATATAATAGAGTAACCCGTTTCGAAGTAGCATGTCTTTTATAGCACTACTGTGATTTCCGCTAGTCTAGATGTAAGCTGAATCATACGTACGGTAACAGTGAGATTCAGGCAATCAACTTTAAGTACGATATCCTATCAGCTATCCTTTCTTGCATGCAATGGAAAATCAACTCATCTCATGTTGCTGGGATGATGGAAGCACCAATTTTGCCTTAAGTATGTTTGGTATTTAACCACATGTCACGAAGCAAAAAACATGTACGTCTTTACAGTTCACACGTCAACTCGAAGCTCGTCACTGCAACTGTTACACGTATTGTTTTAACTAACCGACAAGGAATGTTACATGACCGCGATGGCGTCATGTGCAGCCTTATGATGTCACGTGTGGCCGTGATACTTGCATTGTAGAAATTGTTCTGTATCTAAAGTAGTGAGATGCCATCTGTACACATTCCATTATAAAGGTTTAATTTGTAATATGTAATGCCTTTTTAGTTTAGCCAGGAGGTCCCCAGTTTTTAAAAGATTCTGTACAATGGTAGAGGTATGAACTGGCATGTTAAGTTCTCTATCGGCAGACGCAAAACATTAATTTAACCTTGATTCCATTCTTATGGCTTATGTTACTATTTGTTTGTTTCACCCACATACTAGCTCTATTTTGGTTGGCGCTATTGTTATGATTTTCGTAGGCACGGCAAAGGTGGACGGTCTCGCGGAAGGCTGGCGTCGTGCGGTAGAAGGTGGACGTGGGGAGTCGACCCAACTATTCGCATTTTGTTTTGGAGTGTTATGATTGGTGGATCATTTGCATGGATAAACACTAGTGGAACATTTCAGAGCCTTGTGCAAAGATATAATTCATGTCGAAGTGAACGGGACGCCAAGCTTGCCTACTGGCTGGGTATGATTGGGATGGGAGTGATCGAATTATTAGCGGTGATGAGAGGAATGGGTGCCTTTGCGTATTACTACAAATGTGATCCATTAGAATCTAATAAAATAGAACGTCCGGACCAGATCATACCATTCTTTATCATTTATCATAGATGTATTCCATTCTTATCCGGGGTGCCAGGGATTCTTATAGGGATGCGTTTGCGGCTTCGTTGTCTTCAATGTCATCTGTACTAGAAGAGGATTCCCCGAAATTGCTATTTACGTCATTTTTATAGGTTTAATTTCAAGTGATTAGCAGATATAAAACACCATTCAGAGATTCTGTTAACTGAAAATTACGAGATAATATTTAACATATTTTACAGTATTTGACAAGCCATAGCCTATATAAGTGATAAGCATGCAATGATTAGGGTGATATTATTAACCAATTGTTAAGCTCTCGGCATTACTGTTTAATTTTGTTGAGTGATGTAACCGATTGCCTG
Organism: Molpadia intermedia; assembly: GCA_027574765.1. Lineage (NCBI taxonomy): Eukaryota > Metazoa > Echinodermata > Holothuroidea > Molpadida > Molpadiidae > Molpadia > Molpadia intermedia. The sequence goes on along the minus strand of JAODAF010109951.1, from coordinate 4,854 downwards.
CAATATAAGCCAAGACCATATACAGCCTCTATACTGTTACTTTTTTCTCTTCAGCCTATCAAAGAACCCTGCCCAGAGCATCGCATCTTTTGAGGGGCAACAAATTCAACGATCAATAATCACACAGGATAATCACTTCTTATCATGGTGGAAGGAGCCTTTCTTAACAGTTATATATAGACTAGCGATATATTTATGCCGTATTGAGTGAGTCATGCTACCGAACAAACATGTACAACACAGAGAGAACAATGGGCCCTAATATCATATCCCCTACAACTCTACGTTATGTCATGCAAATTATAGTTAACAATGATTCCAGATATAATCATTCAGTTTCCTACCTCCGACTAGCTCCTCCTAATTCGCCCGATGGTAAATTAAGTAAATCAACTATATATTCCATTATGTGTATACATGTGCGTTGAGATTACCCAAGGTCAAAGGCCAAACACATCCGCCTATATGTCCCCTACATAATACATATTGAATCCCTGTGGCCAGCTATCGGAGTATCAGCATGTAACTATTACAAAAGTAATACTTCCATGTATCAGCAGGCACGAAATCGATAATTATGTCGCTTTCTATGACATCGAAGAAAATCACTGTAAATTATATCGACAAACGAATACCACTCTCTACAAGTAAATATAAGATTCATGATGTCGACACGTACGGTGAGATAAAGTAGCTCGACAATACTTCATGATGTCGTCATTGTGCTGGTGGACATCATAACTAATTGATGCCGTATTGGTGCCATAAATGTTATCGACAACATCATAAAGTTAATGATATCGTCATGATGAGATAAATTATCTTGACAGAGAAAAATGTAAACATGAGATCATTATCTGATTTATTATGTCGTCGGGATGGTATGAATCGAACTTAAACGTGCCGCATATTTGTCGAGATAATTCAACTTATCATATGACATGAAAGTTGTAACAATTATCCTTAACTCCGTAACTATAATACCAGTATCGTTTTCTTACCGTGGGTTATTAAGAGTTTGTACAAGCAACACCCAAGATGTATACCTTAACTGTCTGGGACTATCTGGTTATAATCGCCACGCTGGGCATCTCCACCGCCATCGGCGTGTTCTTTGCAATACGAACTGGTCGCCGTCAAACGTCGAGAGGTTATTTTCTGGGAGACCAGCAAATGTCGATCATTCCGGTATCTCTTTCATTGGCAGCAACAATTATGTCGGCGATAACCTATCTCGGTACACCGGCGGAAGTCTACATGCACGGACCTAATTTTGGACTGATGATAACTGTTCGCATATTTGTACCATTCATTGTAATGTTTTGTTTCGTGCCAGTATTCTATCGCCTTAAACTGACGACCGTCTACGAGTACCTGGAGCTGAGGTTTGATAACAAAGTGAGGTTTGTGGTGATAGCGTCAAGGGCAATAAATGACTTTCTCTACATGGGAATCGTCGTGTATACCCCAGCCTTGGCGGTTAGCACCGTTACTGGATTAAGTCTGTATTTCTCTATCTTCTCCATCGGGTTTATATGTACGTTCTACACTGCGATTGGAGGAATCAAGGCTGTCATCTGGACTGACGTCTTCCAGGTAAGGTTATACTCTAAAACCAAAAGCGCGAAATTCACTCCAAGAACAGTGAAAAGTTTCACTCCTTGTAGAGTGAAATTTGAATTGAAACTTCAATCCACACAGAAGTTGATATCCACTCCAATGAAGTGCAGTATCATTCCATAAATTTCCCTCGATAACGGAGTGGTCCCTACTTCTTGGAGTAAATTTCGCTCTTTTGTTTTTAGAGTGTATACCCCCGGCTCTCATTGGAATCCTGACAAAGCCTAAGGGGTTGCTTTTCCACTAGAAGGCTGTCGTAAGTGTTGGTCAACAACAGCAACGAGTCAAAAGAAGCTGAAGCCGTAACACAAGATCATCGTATTTTTAAGTTGCCGTGTTTAAGCAGCGTATGACATTCAGTGTGAGAAGCGGCAGAGCACTTGCATTGTGGATTTGGGGTTGCCATTATCAGGTTTATGTTTTTCGATTGTGGTGAACAAAATCAGCATATAGGCCTAACGTTATTCGTTAGACCCTCTATAGTATAGGAATATTGTATAGCTAGTAACCCGTTTCGAAGTAGCATGTCTTCTATATCACTACTATGATTTCCGCTAGTCTAGATAGAAGCTGAATTATATGTACGGTAACCGTGAGATTCCGGCAATCAGCTTTAAGTACGGTATCCTATCAGCTATACTTTCTTGCATGCAATGGAAAATCAACTCATGTCATGATGCTGGGATAAGGGAAGAACCAATCTTGCTGTAAGTATGCCTGGTATTTAACCACGTGTACCGCCACGAAGCAAAATACATGTACATCTTCACAGTTCACACGTCAACTCGAAGCTCGTCACTGCAACTGCTACACGTATTGTTTTAACTAACCGACAAGGAATGTTACATGACCGCGATGACGTCATGTGCAGCCTTAAGAAGTCACGTTTGGCCGTGATAATTGCATTGTAGAAATTGTTCTGTATCTAAAGTAGTGAGTTGCCACCTATCACATATAGCCTAAACATTCCAGCATAAAGGGTTAATTTGTAATATGTTATGCCCCTGTAGTTCAATCAGGCAATCAGGTCGTCCTGCATGCGATGGAAAATCAACTCATCTCATGTTGCTGGGATGATGGAAGAACCAATCTTGCTAAAGTTAATTAAGCATGCTTGGTATTTAACCACGTTTACCGCCACGAAGCAAAAGACATGCACGTCTTTACAGTTCACACGTCAACTCGAAGCTCGTCACTGCAGTTGCTACTTGTATTGTTTTAACTAACCGACAAGGAATGTTACATGGACGCGATGACGTCATGTCCTAATTGCATTGTAGAAATTGTATATCTAAAGTAGAGAGTTGCTACCTGTACACACAAGGGTTAATTTGTAACATGTAATGCCCTTTTAGTTTAGCCGAGAGGTCCCCAGTTTTAAAGTTTTTAACTTGCTGTACAATACGGCAGTCGCAAAACATTAATTTAACCTTGATTTAATGCATAAGGCCTATGTTATTATTTGTTTGTTTTACCCACAGGCTAGCTCCATGTTGGTTGGCGCTATTGTTATGATATTCGTAGGCACGGCAAAGGTAGGCGGTCCCGCAGAAGGCTGGCGTCGTGCGGTAGAAGGTGGACGTGGGGAGTTGGTAGATTTCGACATCGACCCAACCATTCGCATTTCGTTCTGGAGCGTTATGATTGGTGGATCAGTTGCATGGATAAACGCTGGTGGAACATTCCAGAGCCTTGTGCAAAGATATAATTCATGTCGAAATGAACGGGACGCCAAGCTTGCCTCCTGGCTGGGTATGATCGGGATGGGAGTGATCGAATTATTAGCGGTGATGACAGGAATGACGGCCTTTGCGTATTACTACAAATGTGATCCATTAGAATCTAATAAAATAGAACGTCCGGACCAGATCGTACCATTATTTATCATGGATGTATTCCATTCTTATCCGGGGGTGCCAGGACTTCTTATAGGGGGTGCGTTTGCGGCTTCGTTGTCTTCGATGTCATCTGTACTGAATTCGTTGGCTGCTACAGCCGGTCAAGACATCATTAAAACGTTCTGGTCGGACATTTCAGACCTAAGATATACCATCATTGTGAGGGTCTTGTCTGCATTGTTTGGCATTATGACGATCATCCTAGCCTTCCTTGCGTCAGTCCTGGGTGATGTCCTACAGACCTGTATCTCAATTGCAGGTGTCCTTGGTGGTCCGGTTCTCGGCGTGTATATTTTGGGACTCTTCTTCCCTAGAGCAAACTCTAAGGGGGCGTTGTTAGGTTTGGTTTTGAGTACGGTTCTGGGGCTGTTTTTATATATAGGGTCTAAAGTCAATCCTGGTATACCACACCCATCACCACCCCGATCAATCGCTGGTTGCAATTCGTTTGCTAATACTTCAGCTTCATCGACAATAACACATTCTTGGTTGTTCAATATCAGTGATATCACAACACAAGAATTTTATGAAAGTACCTCCACCCCAGAATTTACTAACGGACCAAACAGTCCCACTATTTTTAGAATTAGTTTTTTATACCTGATGGTTATTACCACTTTTGTAACCATTTTAATCGGATTGGCTGTAAGTTATGTGACGTCATACAAAAGGCGTCCAATGACTGATCCTAAATTGTTGGCTCCAATTGTTGCACGCTATTACCAAAGTCTGGATTCAAAGCCAGAAAGTGGTGATATCACACACAAGACAAAGGAATATATCTCCTTAAAAACAGTGTAGTGTAGTTGACCACAGAGAACGGGGCCTTCCATGGAGAGTGTTGTTAACTTTAATCCATTTAACGCAAGCAAGGAGATACCTTTATTAAAATCTCTGTTTGGATTTCATCGTTTATACCAGAAAGTGTTGTATGTAAACATATGCCAAAATCAGCCTAATGACTAGTACAATTGATAAGAAGATACGAAATACTTGTGTGGCTAAAATATTAACTATTTATTGTGTCAATGTACTAAGATATATCATCAACTAACACTACCACAGTCCACAACAACTGCATGACACATAAACATTTGTCAGATAGGATGAACCACTTTCAGTTATTGAAATATTGTGCTTACAATATATATGCTGATTGAATTGTTAGCCCCCATATCGCATGCATAGTAATGTGATAAATGGTCTACTTATATATCAACAACTAATAACACCATGTAAAAGTTGAATATATATAATCAGGGATATTGTTACTGATATATAGAATTTTATGTTAAATCTAGTCTACTCAGTAACATACATGATATATGCAACAAAC
>JAODAF010109840.1:0-10698 GCA_027574765.1 Molpadia intermedia | reverse complement strand
CTTGTTGAAATAAAATTGACTTGTGACTTGACTTGACTTGACACAAATTGACTTGTGACTTGAGTTGACTTGACAAAAAATGACTTGGTTACAACACTGCCATATACACAATGAGATTGTAATGATATGGTGTAAAATGTCATTTATTCCAAAATATATAGCCTACACAGTAGAATATAATAGTGATACTATAAAGAGATTACGTTATAGTGTCAAAGGTCACTTGTCACAAACTTTGAAAACACTGACCACATGCACTGAGCACAAGAATAGTAATGATATATATTTGATTTATATTTATAATAATATGATGTCAAAGATCACCACATGTGCATATTATACGCAATAAAAGTGATATTGTGACGATATTATGTCATGATGCAAATGTCACTTCATTGTGATGAACTTTGCAAACTACACTTCACTTCACTAGATATATTACAATAACAATATAATGATAGGATGTCAAAAGTCACATGTGATACTCCATATGGAACCTTTGAACATATTCACACTGTGCACAGGAGATTAATGTTATAATTAGATTATAAGGATATTATGTCAAAAGTCATTGTAATAAAATATGCACATTATACAAAATAATGGTGATATGATAATTAGATTATGTTAAGCTGTGAAAAGTCAGTTGTGACAGACTATATGGAAAGTCTGAACAAATACACATGTACAGAACAATAGTAATATTCTAATTGTATTATTATGATACGAAGCCAAAAGTGTAACAGAATATGCATAAGGCCAAGTAAAAAAAAAAGTTTCTCGTCCTAACTTTTCGGGAAAAGAGAGCAGGAGGGCCTCTTTTTTTATATACCCAATGCAAATGCATCGCATCGCAATGATTTGCGCGACCAGAAGATTTTTTTCGTTAAAAAATCGATATTTTCGGTGTTAAAAAGTTAAAATATATATTTTTTTAAAAAGGGGTAAAAAAAAAGAAATTGATGCGGCGGTAAAAAAAAGATGCGGGCGGGGACGAGAAATGACTATTTTTTTTATTTGGCCTAATATACAAAATAATACTGATACGATAAATGATATTATGTCATGATGCAAAGCCACAAAGGAAAAACTGAAAACTATGGAAACTACACATTACAGTATAGTACAGTATAGAGTATAATGTTATGATGTCAAAGGTCACTTGTGACAAACATTGAAACTTGAAAATTGAGTATACACGCATGTACACAATAATAGAGATGTTATAATTAACTATATACTACTATGATGTCAAGGGTCATAAAGGCATTATGTCATGATGCAAATGTCATTTGTCTTTGGAAACTGTAAACACATACACTGTACACAATATTACAATGAAATTATTTTTCGATTGTAACAAAACATACACATGTATATACATCTTACACAATAATAATAATTATACAACTGTCACAAACTATCTACGCTTTCAACATTATACACATGCATACACAAGAATAGTAAATGTTATATGCCTAATTAGATTATTAGGACATTATAGTTATTGTCAAAGTAGCCAAATATGCACACTATACACAAATAAAAGCCTACCGTATTCATTCTAATAGAAGCTCATGCCCTAATAGAAGCACACATGCATTGTTGTCAACTTGTTTATACCATAATAGTAGCACACTTTACAGGATGAGCTAAAACATAAAAAACAACAATATAGCAGCACACTTATAAAAAACAAAATAAAACTAATTCTACAAAAGACAATGCACTAAAGCACAAAAAACATGAAAAACAAAATAAAGAACTTGATGGCAATCAGTGTCCAAAAAAATATATATAAAAATTAAAACAAATTAAAAAAAAGCTAGCTCTAATAAACGCGCATGGTTTTGTGTTTGTCTTCGCGCAGTGCGCTTCTATTAGAATGAATACGGTAATTATACAACTTTTGTATTCCCAATGTCCCACAGCACCGTACCACTATTGTACCTCATGTTTATTAATCAGCAACGGTATCTACAATACATGCTTGCCAACTTTCACAAACAATTTCACAAACTTCTTTCCACAATACACTTTACATGTATATATACTGTATGAGTGTATGCATGCATGCACATTAATATTTCCCACATACAGTACATGAACTTTTAACAACACAACAATGTATGTTTATTTTAATACAGAGATGAAAGGTCAGTGCTCAGTGTTATAATTCATTTGATTCTGAATTTTATAGTTGTACAGTATCATTATTTACCATACTTCTTCTAGATGGCACAATTTTTGAGAGACATTCCAGGGACCATGGAATGAAAGCTCCAGAATCAGTGGCATACAAAGCTTTTTAATAGTAGAGGAGGGGAAGGGAGAGGAAGGGGTCAGTGGTGATTCTGGTGTACATACATGTACCACTATAACCCCAAACATACTATGTAGATCAGGACATTCACAATTGCTCTGACATTTTCTTAGAACTTTGTAGACCCCTAATGATATCCCTGCATGATCTCTTATGATAAATGTTTTAATGGTGGTACCTGTGATTTATCTCTGTCTGCCTCTGGTTTGGATTCTTCAATCCTCTCTCCATCTGAATGTGATTCGGGATGTTCCCCCCTCTCCCCTCTGCTGTCCCCTGCATCACTCATCTTGCGTCAGGATTGCAAGAAGCTGAAATGTATAAAATAAACAATGTTGATTTAATGATATATTAAGTATTGTAGAGTGTGTGGTAACACTGTAACTGTGTGCAGTCACTGCAGTGTGGAAGTCACTATGAGCTGGACTCATCATGGTTCTATTCTGGAATTTCTGGTTCTAAATTTATTCTATAAATTTAAAAATATCTACCACATTCATGGATCTTTTGTCACTGAATCTTATTTTAACTCAAAAAAATGTCTGAAAAGCATGAAATGTTGATTGATTGTAGAACCTGCCTGGCCACCTGGGTGAATGAAAACTGATATTTTGAATAGACCGGGTTCTATAGGTCGATGCCTTTATGGTTGTTGGTGAAAAGAACCAGAATAGACAGGATTTTCAGCTAAGAAATATGGTGAGTCTGCTCATAGTGTGTGTGCATGTACATCTGATATTGTGCATGCATATGAACTGCACATGAAAATGGTTACTGTACAGCTGGGAAACCCTAATGAAACAGAGGTAAAAACCAGTATAAATAAAGGATACTTAGCGGAAATCTTCTTGGTTGCTTTGGGAAACACGGTGTACACAGAAATTAATCTAAATATGGTCCAAAAGTAAGGATCCAAGTACAAAAACGTAAAAATCCGGATGAGTAGTTATAGATGCTGCCTGTAGTTACAGGCTGGTAGAAGAGAATGAGTTGCTGCTGCGCCTACGGACGTGACGTCATGGGACGTTACGGGGCATACGGGGCGCGGTTCGGGACGGTGTTAAGAGTTTTTCCAGGGTGAGTTTAGATGCGGTAGAAGAGTGCATAGTGTAAGGGACAGGTAAGGATAGAACGATGTAAATTACTCAGTACCGAGTCTAATGCAAGAATAAACTCTTCCCAGATGACTTCCTAGACACACAATAGAAAAGTATTCACATGTACATTCCAACATAACATACAAACTAACTTACTGTATGTAGTTACCGTATTCATTCTAATAGAAGCGCACTGCGTGAAGACAAACACAAAATCATGCGCGTTTATTAGAGCTAGTGATTTCCCTTATTTTTCAGAGCCTGGTCCAGTTACAACAAAACTATATGAAGCCCTTTAACCCTACCCCTACTTTTGAAATACATGTAACCTCCTGAACCTTACAATACATCACCTTGAACTTTTGGCATAGCTCCTGAACCTTACAAAACCTCAAATTTTTGTAAGATTTTGTGATGTTCAGGAGGTTAGAGCTTAAAATTGTGTATAGATCCAACAAGTACACTTGTAATGATTTGTAAGGTTCAGTAGGGTTTTAATCAATACAAACATCAAATAATAGAACAACAATTTTTGTAGTTAATATTTTACCCTGTACCAAACACATGAAGCATGTACAATATTACCTCAAAAACATTCACTCAACTTGGTTTGACAAAATGTGATTGTTCTTGACACTGATTACCATCAAGTTCTTTATTTTGTTTTGTTTTTCATGTTTTTTGTGCTTTAGTGCATGCATTCACTTTTGTAGAATTATTAATTTTTTTTTTTTTATATAAAGTATGCTGCTATTGTTGTTTTTGTATGTTTTAGCTCATCCTTTAGTAGATTTATATAATTACTTATTTCAATCTTTAAAGTGTGCTACTATTATGGTATAAAAAATCATAAAGTTGACAAAAATGCATGTGTGCTTCTATTAGGGCATATGAGCTTCTATTAGAATGAATACGGTACTTCGACAATTAATGAGGTAAGTATGGTATTGTAGTATTTGTGCAAAGTAGTAAAGTTCTCTTGCACTTGAACAAAATACACTTGCATTTGCATTGACATATCAATGAACAAATCATTATCCTTCAGACCTAGCTGTGTATCTTGAGATAAGTGCCGTATGATATTGTAGTATTTATGCAAGGAAGGAAAATGTTCAACATTCTCTTTGTACTTGCACATAAGTAGTGTAATTCTTTAAACCACCAATGTTTTAAATGCCAGTTGATCAAGAAAACTATTTACTTAGCCTACAGTACATGTTAGGATTTACAAATTCTTCATATTTGCCACATTGTATCTAGAGGTACAGTGTAAGTATGGTAAGTACATGTAACCACAGTAGGAAATCTCTCTTATCAAACTCTGATTTTTCAGTCTTTAGAGACAACATTTAATACATTGCATATTTGTTGAGCGGAGTACTGTGGGAAATAATTGAAGACAATTTCTAAAAGTTGTTCGGTGGTTTCAATTCTTGTGACCTTTTTTTCTCCGCTCTCTGTCATTCGTATGCATTCACTCTTTGTGATGTAAATGAGGAGTCCCTCAGGAAATCCATTAAGTATAAAGTCTTCTCCAAACTCTGGATAGCGATGCTTATTGTTCTTCAAATCTTGATGAATTTCCAAATAAGTGGATATGCTAATCTGTTTCATTGTTCGAAAAATACACAAGACCTCCCAACACTCATCATCTTCAAAGTGAATCAAGCGAGACATTTCTGGCTTCATCTTGGGTAACTTGCTCTTACAGCAGAGGTTCAGTATACCTGGACTATGGTAGAAAAATTTGAAAGAACGGTTCTGGACTACGTAGGTTGGAGAGAATCTTTTGAAATCTAGAGGAATTGCGGGAAGCGAATATTCATCACCAACATCAACAAGATGTCTGCTTCCTGGTTGGGAGAGATTTTGGACAATAAATGCTGTATGGTCATTGTCTTGAAGCCGTTTCCACCAGTACCAACTGCCACAAATCAAGTAAGTTTGGTATCCAAGGAGATCAAGAACTACTTTTGTGAAGCTGTTGACCATCATGCAACTTCCCCCTTGCAATGCCATCATATTGTCTTTAAATTCATGTAAGGTGGGAACTATTAGTCCATCCTTAGAAAACGAGGTAATGTTGGTGATTGGAATCTTGAGTTTGGTTCGTTTTACAAGCTCTTCAACAAAAGCTGATCTGTCTTTCTTTAATAAGCTCAGTGGCTGTTGTATTTCCAGGATCCTTTCAAGGTAATGTATAGCTTCATCTTTTGTCAGAGGGAAGGAGGTATACTCCTGAAAATAAAAATAAATAAGCATTGGTGCTGAGGATGACTGCTATATATGCCTAGGGCCATGGAACCAATCATGAATCTTTTTAATGAATATGTAACCTGGGATAGGAGCAGGCTGAGACCAACTGGTTTGAGACCGAAACCAGGTGTCCTGAGATTGTCTGAGACAGAGAGTCTGATACATGGTATGTTTAAAAAGAATGTGAAACACAAATAAGTCAAACAACTCCTTTTCGTTGAGTTAAATTGAGTTTACACTAATGTAGTGACTGGAGCCATTACTTGATGCCACTTAAGTAAGAGGAGTTTTCAAATTTAAATACTGATTTTGGTAGAGGTTAAAGTTCATTTGATGTCAAATTACAAAATCTTCCAGTCAGACTAACTCAATGTCAATGTGGATTAAGCTCATATTTGATATACATGTATAATGCCAATGTAGATTAAGCCCATAAGTACTGTTATTTAATTTATTTATGTGGGGAACAAGAACCTTATTGTATGTGATAGAGGTCAATCAAATGTCATTTGAGTTCAACAGGAATCATCTTATATCCAGAAACCTCAATAATGTCAATATGGATTAATCTCATTGTTGGTGTTCATGTTGCATATCTTGTGCAAGAACCTTAGTGTGTGGTAGAGGTCATAGATCACTTGAGGTCAACAGAGGTCAAAGTACAAAAACCTCGAAATCAGGCTAACTCAATAATGTCAACTTGGGTTAATCTTATAGTTGGGGTGTACGTTGCTTATATTGAGTACAAAATTCTTTGGATTTTGGTAGAGGTCAAAGTTCATATGCGGTCATGACAGGTCAAATGACAAAAAAACATTTTAATCTGGCTCATTCAATATTGCCAACTTGGTGTTGAATACATTGAGTACAAACACCTTTTGTTATATGGAAGTGCTCCAAGGTCATTTAAATTCAAAGTACAAAATAACTTGCAATCATGGTAACTATGTCAACTTGGGTTAATTTGTCATACTCAGATGGTTAAAAAGGCATACTGAAAACATTGTAATACAATTGCAACTAGAAAACTACTACAATTGTGAAGGTTTTACAGCAAGGAATCACAATGCCTTTTTGGTTTTCTGGTTAAGGGCAGATGAGAAGCAAGTCTGGACAGGTGGTGTCTGTATAAATTTTTGTAGAATGAAAGCCCATAATAGCGACATTTCAATTTTCAAGCATGATATGCAGATGCTGAAATTATGCATGCTGGATGCAAGCATCTCTTCAGCAGTTTGGGTTCTGTTAGAGGTAGTATTTGTGCAAGCCAGTGGTGAAATGGATTTACAGTGCTCTGTAAGTGTACAGGTATGTATGGCAGACATCGGCATCACTATACAAGAATCATGCTCTTGACTTATTAAACGTTATCAAATCTGCTCTGAACTTTACGCTATTTTGAAGGCTGTGAACACATCTCTGTGCATATTCAAAGAGAAGGCAATTAATAATAATTATAAATAAATAAATTATAATAATTATAATAAATAATTATAAATTTTATTGACATTTTGCAGCTACTGTAATTGATTTTAGAAATAATTGTTTTAAAGTGTTTTAGTGATTAAAGTGGATTAAAGATATGCTGATTTCAGATCAATAGCTTGTTCTAAATTCCATATTTAAAGTTTGGCAGATAGCCATATTTCTTAAGAAAGTCAAATACAGGAAAGCGCGAATCAGGTCTGCGTAACCTTTGTTTGGAGGAAAAACTAGAAATCCTCCGTCTAAAGAGTGAGAAAATCAATAAGAGATCTGAGCTCATATCAAAATGTCGCCACAAACAAACCCAAGCCACCCAACCATGTAAAGAAGAAGAAATAGGCCATAGTTTGGGAGTGTAGTTAGTTGCCTGATGATCGACGTGCTATACGCACTTGAGTAGCAATTCAGCGCTACCGCCGTGTATTAGTATATACTTCAATTGTGATATAGTAACGATAAGGAGTCCTATGATTGAAACATGTCATTGAAAAAACATGGATTTTATCTACACATCAAGAATTTCATGTTAATTACATTTACGGTTGGGCACTATGGACATTTTTTGTATTTTTTTTTTTTGTATGAATATATATATCACCAAACTGTTGTGATATATCAATATTGCAGAAATCCTGTTTGCTCTTGTCATGTAGGCCTACATATGTACATGTACACTGTAAATACCTATGTCGAATTTACTATTGCCAGATATCCTTGTGAAAAGAAATCAAGAAATAAGAAATGATAGGAAGAAAGATTAGATATGAATGATGATTGAACCCTTCCCCCTCCTCATCCCAAAAAAGAAAATTACTGGCAATTGGCAAAAGAGAACACTCTATAAACAGGGTTCTGTAACAAATTCCTGCTCTAAGCCTTGCATTGCTACATTTACATTAATTAATTATTTTCTTATATTATATCACAAAATTTGGCTTCTATGGATGATATCAAGTTTATATATCGCCACAACCCTACAATGTACATAAAAATAGCCTGGTGAAAAATGAATTACATGTAATGAGTATGAATACATACCTCATTGGAAAAGCTTGAGTAATGTTGCTGGCCATCTGCTGTTGGTGACAAATTGTTTTTGGTTTTCAATAAAAAGTTGTTATTGCTTGATCTGCCTGATAGAGAACGAGATGCTGCAGCATAACGATGAAAATGTTGGGTACGGAAAAACATCTTTGAGAAAGTTTGAACTTGCTTAGAAACTACTTGCTGCATGATAGTGTACTTGAAGTGTATTCTAATAGTATTTAGAAATGTCTTTAGTTCTATTGTTCTTTGTTTTACATAATGTACAACATAAACAACAACTCAACAGTACACCATGCATATAACTACACAATCAAAACATACTGTAGACAAAGTGAATGATACAGAACTCCTGTAGACCAAACAACAATAAATTCAATAATTTAAAAATGTTTTAATGCAGTCCCCTTTAGTTGGTAACACAATCTGCAGCAAAACCTTCCAACATACAGAACACCTGCAGTATAGCACAATATGTCTATGTACATCCAGCTGTATAATTAGAATGATCCAAGCTTGCTAGTTGAAGTAAGAAGTACAGTAATGGTGTACTTTCATACTAGGAGCTGTTCCCCTTTCAAATCCATTGTTATAATAGAAAGGTTCACAACTAATGACCACTAAAGCTTGACCCACATAAAGCCTGCTGACCTCTCTGCAGGAAGAGGTGAGGCTTAATATAATGGATATCAGGTGCATGTGGTCACAGGCCTCACTACTAACATATTCACCAAACAAAAATGAAAATCATTTAAATTTAGAAGTTTAGAACAGCATTTGACCTTGTTGATTTTGTCTATTTGGGTCAGTAATATATAATCCACACCCCAAGGTTGACACTTGTTTATCTTACCAATGATGACCTTCTCTCATCAACAACACCCATCAGATGCTCAACAGAGGTGACCACAGTTCAGTGGAAAGAGACCTTGGCACAATTATCTTGCTTGGAGGGGTCTAAAATACTGTCAATTGATCACTGTAATGTGAAGTGAAAGAACTTACAAATGCCACAGTTAAACATATTAATAGCCAATTCACTGACTCAAAAACAAAGGGTCTATATAGGTTATTCTTGTGTTAATAATATATTTGAAGGTCTCTGTTCAGCAATTTACTCCAGCTTAGGTTAGCCTTGGGTAAAACTTCCAGCAAATTACCAGATTTTGTGCAAAATTGGTGGTGAATATGTTAATAGTGAGGTAGAACAACCAGCATAGGAAAGAATCAATATCCATCTTAGCAAGTTGAGTGAACAATGGTATTGCCCTGTATTATCATGTGCTAGTAAATCCCTTTAAATATATTAAGCAATTGGTTGGATTAATGTTACCTGAATCTTACAAAATCCTACACAGTGTCATGTTGAAGTGATAGATTCAGGAAGATACAACATGCATATATATGGATGCATACTATAAGACTGAAGTTTATGGTTCCTTGCTTTAGCAAATAACGCATTCAGGTTGGCGTGTGTGTGTCTGTGTGAATCTGTGACACTTGCTTGGGTACACTCCAACTCAACTAGGGAATGTTGGATTGAAGTCTTATTCTGTGTATAAATCCGTCATAGTTTTTGGTGCTGATATCATGCATATTAATTTGGTTACGGGGGCCAAAGATCAAAATGTTTGAATTGATGTAACTCCGCAACCGTAAGTCGGAATGTGTCCATACTTGGTATGATGTTCGTAGGTTATAGTACGTACATGTGGTGCCAAACACTTTTGGACCATGTGGGCTCCAAACAAATTTGTTAGCCCATATGTGTATTTTTTGGGACCCATAGTTTGGTCTCAAAATTTATTCTACATGTGGGGTTAACAAAAATTGACCATGTGGGCCCTCAAAAATTTGACCCATATGTGTGTATTTGGGGACCCAAATATTTTATTGTGTATTTTTTTAGGCCAAACTTTTGGGGGTCCCAAAATGAAAGTGCTGTAACTCCACAAGTCAGATTGTATGCAAACTTGGTGTTTTGTTGTTGGGTGGTAGTAGGTACATGTGGGCCCCTCAAAATGTTGGGGCCTAATATTTGGGACCCAAGTTTTGGGGTATCCAAATTGATTTTAGGACCCAAACCATAAGTCAGATATACACAAACTTGGTATGTTGTTGTTAGGTGATTGTGGGTACATGTAGGCCCCCCCAATTTTTTTGACCATGTGATGACATACAATATTCCATTTTAAGCGAGGAACCATAGTGCCTGTTAGGCACTTGTTATAAATGATGATTAGAAATATCACAGCTGAAGTTTATTTTGTTCCAAGTGTTGAAAATTTCATGACAATCATATACTGAAAGGAAATTGATTGTGGGTATATATATATACTACTTAAAGGCTGTGAAGAATGCTACATGTAGGTGCAGTATTATCAGGGGCGTACATACAACATTTTTCAGGGGGGGGGTTGATCGATTTGAGACCGACTAGCTTTTTGGGGACCGAATGTCGCTGGCGTGGCCACAGTGTCTGAAATGTGGACT
>JAODAF010109729.1:0-10699 GCA_027574765.1 Molpadia intermedia | reverse complement strand
GTGTATAATTTCTCATTAAGATATCGACTGAAATCTGCAAATAAATCAATTCTTTTCATTATATATATATATATATAGTAGGTTTTATGCTCAAAAGCTCTCACTTGATGCTGTCTCCGTTTCTCCCATCAATTCTTACGTATACGTTTCCTTTCTTATATCTTGCAGGAAACATGGATGAATTTGAATACAAGCCTCAGGTTACAGAAAGTGGCGAATTCATTGATACGAACCACAACATGAATGCATATCCATCCGGTCCTTCTGCGATGTCGCCAGCCGGTACAACACATAGCGTATCTCCAGTACCCAGTACAAGCCCTGACAGCGGATGCTCCCCAAACTCGAGCTGGTGGTCAGGCTCGTCCACGCCAGTTGGTCCAGAGCGTCCAATGACATCCCTAGCGGACACCATTGGCGGTATCATAACTAGTTCTAGCAGCTTGATCAACGATACCTCGTGCAGCCAGCCCATCGTGGGTGACAGTCCCGTGCCTCCGATGCCGTCTGACGCCTTCACGTCGACATCGGCGTGTTATGACTCAATCACTACAGCCGGTATGTCGCCTCAGCTATCGTCTTTTTCATGTTGTTACACTCTGCCAACAACCGCCCCTATGGAGGCATCACATACCGCTTTCGATCCTATGCCCTCAAACATAAACCTTCAACAATCACAGCTCTGTCAAATCAGTACAGCTAACATTCCTTGTACTCAGTACGAACAACCAATCAAACTCGAGATGCGGTATAGCTGGCCCAGTAATTCATCGGACATCTCCCCGAGTTTTGGTAGGCCCGTCTTACAAGCGGAGGAACTCGAGATGAGCCAACCGCCTGTGTCTGGTACACAACAGTTACCCCAAACAGCTGCAGTCACCAGACATCAAGGCATTGCTGAGGGGCTGATGATGCAGATGACTACCAGTGAAATAATACGCCAACCCTACCAGGTGGTCCCAAGTGGTGTCGGTAAGACCACGACATCTAGACCCAGGAAGTACACGCGAACTGGGAAGACACCCCCACACGAACGACCATACGCTTGTCCAGCTGAAAACTGTGATCGCCGGTTTTCTAGAAGTGACGAATTGACGAGGCATATCAGGATACACACCGGGCACAAGCCGTTCCAGTGCCGTATCTGCCTGCGTAACTTCAGTCGTAGTGACCACCTGACAACTCACATTCGCACCCACACAGGTGAGAAACCGTTTCAATGCGAAACATGCGGAAGGAAATTCGCGCGGAGTGATGAAAGAAAACGTCATTCTAAAATACACCTTCGCCAGAAAGTTAAGAAAGAAGCAGACCTCTTAAAAAATGTTGGATCATGTAGCTACCAACAAGCAAGTACTGAACTTAACCTACAGTCAAATCAACAAAGATCCGTGACCCCGCCCCAACTGTCCCCATGTATGACGACTTCGGGCGTCATTCCTATATCACCGCCTTTAACAACTTCCTAAAAATAACACCGTCAGCATAATTTTTTGTGTTTGAGTCTAAGAGTGTGTTGCACTGAAACACCTTATTTGACAGTGTACATACCCGGGCATTAAAGCCCCTCATTTTGAGTAGGGCTTTTGTCCAACCTGTACATGGAAGCTTCTTGTTGCGGGACCGTCGTCGCGCGAGGCTCCGGAGTCGGCATTCCCTACCGGATGGGGTTAGACAGCGACGAGGGCACTTCTTGTTGGTTCAATTAATTTGATACCATCATTGCTGAAGCTCTAAAAATGTGCAATTAGATCAGAAAAGATTGATTGGAGGTCGAAAGGGGTGACAAAACGTGAGAGTGCCGAAACGGTACAGTAAATTTCTAACGAAATCCTACAATTTCATGTTTTCAATTCATTTGATTTTGCTTTGGAGTGAAAATTATCCGCTTTCCAGTAAAATCTCAAAACATAGTACTATTCAAATGAAATATTGTATCAATATGGAGGCACGGTTGATATTTATTCAGAGTAAATTCAAATTGTTTTTTGCTCAGGCTGGTCCTGTGCATAATAATCGTACCGTATATGTAATTTGGTGCTGTTTGGTACTTTGGATTTTAGATTTTTTGGATATCGTTGTTTTTAATTTGTACAGTGACACCCAAAAATGTATTCAAATGTTCAAGATTCTTCTCATGATATCTGTAGAGAAGTTGGAATGAAGCACCCTAATTTCTAAAAGAATAGAGAAAAGACCTCACTGACACATTATGATCTGCACAAGCCTTAAGAACAGCACAGGGCACTTGCTTTTATATATATATTATATATCACATATTATAATCAAGCTACATTTATATCAGCTATTTAGGGTAGAATAGTGTTCATATAACACGATAATAGAAATATTTTAATTTACTATATTTGTACTTCTCTATGCAGCTTGGCTGATTCTACATTCATTAATTTAGTACGTGTATAATTAATCTATAACGGAGATGGCTATTATTCTGTTTCAATCAATTGCATGTAAATATTTCCAAAGCATTCTTGCCATATCTTCATATCCTCGTAGCAACTCCTTACACGCAATAGCCGTTATAAGGAGACATATTTTGTAGTCTTCGTAGAACAATTAATTTTATTTTAAGTTTTCTACAGACAAAACATCGTTCCTATTTATATTTAACAGTGTCTTTGATGCTTATTATAACACAAATATAATTTGTTCCGATTTTAAATGGCAAGCAACAAATTATTTGCTTGCACGGTTGCAAATATGATAATCTTAAAAAAGATGGAATATTTATTTTCTTACTGTAATTTTGTATAATGGTCATAAGGACCTAGATGGCCGGTCATAGCGGTAGTGTATTTATATAATGCACCTCGGTCACTGCGGTTAGCACATGAGGTGTTTTTTTTTATTATTACATATGAAATATTTAATTTATTCTCAAATTAAAGTTATTAAATTATTCTCCAATGGCCTAAATATGTTGATAATTAAGCTCTTATGGTGGTATGTTATGAGTTGAGTTGGTCGTATGATACTCGACCCACTCTCTCGAAAATATTTTGAAGAACATAATGAGTTTGAACAGAAACATATGTAACAATGAAGGTTTGTCTTAGCCAGCCATGCAGAGTTACAAAAAAGTAACTATTTGTCTGTTATAGTCAACAGGACAATATGAAATCGCCTGTCTAATATGCTTCGGTAAATAAAGAAATTAAAGAAATGCTCATTTGCTTTCCTTGATTATTATATTTACATTCAAACTCACTTTGTTTCTTTTGAAACACGCAATTGAAGTTGGACATTCAACAGTAAACAATATACATAAGACGCCTATATTTCATCAATGAAAGTGCAATTTATGTAAGACTCCATTTCGATTATATTGAAAGAAAAATAACCTCAAATTAGTCTTTTAAGTCTAAAAACCGTTCGGAATATACCTGAAATATCAATGGAACATTCGATGCTTTACCGCGTGTGCCTTTAGTTGTTTGGAGTACTTGAAAAGACTTAGATCACAAAGAGTTATTATGAAAACATATAATTTACTTAAATAGCCGAACAACCAGAACAATTTGTTTCTCTCATTATACAAAGCTTCTTAGAAACATCTGCTCATTATAAGGCACAGTTGTATGCACAACGTTTTTGTTTGTATTGATAAATTGAAATATATATCTTATCTACAATAAATTATAAATGTGAAAGATATGGTTTGCGACCAAAGCTAGTTGCAGTATATATCCATGCCACATTTAAGCCTACTTGTTGTAACTAAACATTTCAAATGTTATATGAATATAATGATCGAATAGTCACAAAACCACATGTTGTACTCCTCAACAAAATGTTATAGTTCATCTTGACCATGGGCCATTAAATTAAATATTAAATATAAAAATTAAATAGCCAGATTGAGCCAGGTCTCCCACGAAAAATGGATGGAAGTAAACTTCCACTACGTCACTTACCAATCAAAGAGCTATATGACAATATATGTTATTTTGTTCGCCAAAATTTTGGGTTTTCTCAATATAAAAGTAACTTTGCATGTAGAGAGTATACCCTTCTTAACGTATTCCGTTTGCATATCGTAAACAGTCGTGAAAAAATAAATGCCTATTATCTGTAAATCACTGGCAGACGTTTGAGGATGTAACACCATTGTTAAGAAAGAAATAAAAATCAGAAGTCACTTCTGCTGGAGACAGAAACATTAATTTCTGCTGTTTTCATTATTTTTGTCTTATTTTAATTTTATTTGTTCTGTTCATCAAAATGACACACGAAGCCTCGCCTCCTGCTAACATCGTTAGATAGAAAATGCCTCCATGCAATCTCAGAAAATCTGTCAACGGTATTTACCCGATGCGAGGCTGTCTAAGTTTACGGCAAGACCAAACTCAGCACTAGAAGTATTCATAAGAAATGTAAAAAAAAAAATTATATATAGTTTAATATAAACAAAATCATGTGGACGATGCCGGATATATTTCTCCTAAAAAAAAAGAAGTAACCACGGTCCCTACTAATACTCGAGCATGGGCTTCGCTTGAAATAGCGAATTTAGTTTAAGTTGGCTGACCGACGCTGGGATACAATGAAATAAATCATATAGGCCTAATGAACCAACAATAAATCTTATATATTGACTCCAATTATTAAAACTATTTAACCTTATCAATGTAAATGTGGGATTGTCATATTCTGAAAATCTTTAAACTTATATATCATTTTCAATTTTAGATCAAAAAGTCTATTAATTTCCAAGAAATAAGTGGGTGATGAAGGGATTCGCTTTCATGACACGTTAAAGTAACTTATACATTTTTTAACTATTTCAATACATAAAATCAAAGATTGGATGATTTAAACAGAATACGGTACCTATATGGAATGTCCATCAAATGCATGTTATCCCTCAAATTGTTTTTTCGGAATTAAAACGTAAATAAGGCCGAGGTGAAATTCCTTCAATATGATCAGAAAATCACAAGTGAAGAAATACAAAAATTCCTACCGCGGTTAAAATGTATTTCATTATTTAGGAGAAACTTTATGAAAAGACGCAAATCGATTTGTTCAGATTTTGTGACCATAGACACAATTATATTTGTACAAATATATAATCTTCTCTATGTTATTTGTACGGTTACATTCCGCCATTAAGGACACAATGGTCAGACAGTCTCTATATGATTCCCTACTCGTATTATGTGCACCAAGCGAGAAGGCAGCTGGTTACATGTTTAAATTATTTGGTATAATAGGCCTATATCTATGCTGTAGACATTCTTGCGTTTATTCTGTTAACGTTTGCTAGTATTTCTACTTTAAAATGGAATTATATATATATATATATATCTTTTATATATAATTATTTAACAATTCAACAAGTAAAAAAATATTAGTAAAAGATTATCGCATTACACTCACACCGAAAAAGGTGACCCTAAGGCCTAAGTCCTAAAAATGTGAAGAGAGGTATTCCATATTGTTTAAAATAAGGACAAATTGAAACAAACTGTTATGCAAATTAGTATATGAAGATGCTGTATTAGCTTCTTCATTGTTAATGTTAGTATGAACTATAAAATAAAAGACACACCGATTTGCTTTTCTCAGCCATTCCATATGTGTTAGTAAGAAAAATAATTTTGTTTCTTTTATGCATCATATTGCATTCGAACGCTGTTTTAGTATAGGATTAGGATATGGGGGTAGCATATAGCTTATGCATAGCTTTTACAGAGTTACTATAGCATGTGCATATCTCGTGAAGGTTTGTGTGTGTATTCTGTATACCGGTACATCTTTTAGTAGGTTTCATATGGGTGCGGGGGTGAATTCCCTTATCATTTGATAGTAGGCTATAGTGTTTCAGATGTTGTTCTTTTTGATAGCTATAATTAAATCGAACACGAAATCCTCTGCCCACTCATACAAAAGTGATCATTTGCGTATGCTAACTTCTGACATTTAAGCCCACGGCGGTGAACGGTGTAAGGCCAATCGTATGATGTAACCTAAACGGGGGAGCAATATATCTGCCTACACGAAAAGTCATATCAGCCCACGGAACTCATTACAAATAACGAAATTAGAAAATGTAATTTAATCCCATTACTGTAAACAGATCAAAACTGAGATTACAGAAAGCCCCCATAATAATATTATTTAATCGACATGACCACGTTAAAATACCGTTAAGTTATAATTAATTGCAATGATTTAGATTTAGCCTTGATATGACTTTTAAATAAAAAATAAAAAGGTCAACCATAAAACCCAGAACTCTTTTATGATTCAGTAATCGAAAGAAGGATCATTACTACTTTACTCTGATTCACTTCTGTTTCAAGCTTTAACCACAACAGAACATACAGTGTGGTCAATAAATAAATAGTTACATAAAACATTTTTGTCAAAAGTATACTGGGTTTCTTCATGGAGTAATATTAAACTTCTAGGTGAATATGACATTTGTAATACATGGAAAGGACATCCGGGATAACATCCTTCAGTTTGGGTTCAGTCAGGGATCGACTCCTTGCCAAAGCAAATACCAGAAACAGAGAAAACAAAACCTTCCTGGATGAGATATATAAGTTTTTATCCCAGAATGCTAAACATATTAATTACATTTACAAACTAGATGTACCAAATGGGCTCTTTCCAATTCTCAACAGAAGAACAACGATGTGTAAAAACGTACAGTTTTATTGTATTCGCATAGATTTATAAGGGAGCAGAAATATTAGACCCAAGTTCCATAGGAGCACGCAAACATCAGTATATTTTCCTTTGAAGAATGGCATGGGAAGTGTCCATTCAGACGGAATTGCGCTCAGAATACCGTAAGTAAAGTGTCAAAGAAAAACTAGCAATATGATAATTACTTTAAAATCAGAGATTGTGTCACAGATCAAAAGAACAAGAATCTTAAAATGCTGTATTTTGTAAGTAATATTTAACAGCCTATATGATTATGCTACAGTAGGAATACATGCACATTTCGTGGAATAGTTTTGACGGTATCGCTACCACTTCGCAATCGGGCGTGTGCGAACCACACCACCAACTATTTCAAGCTGTTTAGAGCACAGAGTATATGCAATAGTAATAACATTGACATTGAGAAATGGTGGGTTTTACACTTAATTTGACAATTTTCAATACGGAATTTGGAATTTTTATAAAAACATGTAGTACAAAGTGTGTACAAAGTGTGTTTATATAAGAGAAAGGTATGACCCAATAAACTACCGTGCGTTTTAACGATATTATAGAACTATAAATTGAGTCATATAAGATTGTGATAATGAATAAACGTTTTTTTTTTTTTTCGAAAAAATAATATTGTTTGACGCCCCATGCTCTAGTTTATTTTGTTTTTCCTTCAGTGTTTTGTTTCAAATATTTTCCCTATATCACTTTTCAAGTAAATTGTTCGTTTCCTATTATTTAGGCAAATGTTATTATTTCCTTTGACATAGACAAACATTGTGAAAATGGACATTTTTACATGAGTGTTCTTTAAGTTACGTATTTTACTTATATTATTTAAATAAACAAGAACAACACGTGATTTACTAGTACTGAAAACTGAGATTATAATGATTCATTAAGGCGTCTAATTGGACAAAATTTATGAAACCATATCTAGACAAAGTCGATATATGTAAATATAATTCGACATACCGCATCCCATATTCATTATTTGGCTATTGCACAAACGAAATTTGGTAAACATGTTTTTTTTCTGGGCCTCTGATTGGACGGGATTGATATATACATACGTCAATCTACTCCTAAGCCGAGAAATGAATATATTTAAGAATAAACTCGCCCAGGCAGTCATCAGATTGTATTATTACAAATCGATCTAACCCAGAAATACCGAAACATTTACACAACGTTAAGATCAAATGTACATAATTTGATATATAGGTATATATTTATTAATAGACATTATAGACATTATATACAAAAAATATCAAAAATGGCGACACGTCGTCCACATCATAAGTTTGTGTCATTAGGAAACTATGTGTTCCTCTAACAATGCTTCTAAAGCTATGTTTTGGAGCTTTCTTTGGACTCTTGGCATTAGCTTGAACTAGTATACAACTTCTGTGCATTGTTTTATTTCGGAACAAATGTATATTTATTTAAACTAGGAATAAACAAAGACGCATGCAACTCACCGCGTTGAAAGCTTACGGGATAGGCATCGAACATCAATTTAAAAAAATTATCTTAGATTGCGAAAATGATCAGAGACCACAATTCCTGCACTGAAATATTCAAGACTGTGATTGTGGTGCGAATGATTCACCGTTTTATATAAAATTGACCTTGGCACTGATTTACTAAACACGGTATAATACGGTATTTAATTTATTTTTACCTCTTCACCCACCATCTCAATAAGTATTAATGGTCCGTTTTCTTTTCCCACATCCTAAAATTACTGTCAAATAATCTACATACACCAAATCTAAATGTTGCAATAATGGGTAATATTAGTAATAATTCTTCAATCACTTTTTATAAGCGGGAGTGGGCAGAAAGTGGGCCCGCAGAGTGTAGTCCGTGGGTGGGACAGTTGTTGATGCTTACCGCCTACGTCACACTTTTTTTTACCACAAAACGATTATATTGTATATTTATTATATATATATATATATATATCTGTAGTTTGCGATGATCTAGCATTTCCTATATGAGAAATGTCTCTTCCCTGAAGGGATACTCACAAATTCAGGGGGTATAAAAACTACCGATCGAAACTACGGTACCGATGAAATGTAAGATATGGTGATAACTACGACCGGACACTGATTATGATGTTCATGCTTGGTATATAACATGATGGTTTCTGGTGTGGTTCCCGGTCTGGAGATTGTGATTCGAAGATCCAATTATAATATACAAATATGCACCCCTACTTTGGGAATTTTTCAATTAGCGTATACTTAACTAGGTTACTTGATACCATTAACGAATGCCTATTGAATATATGCCTATATTATTGAATATGTAACTGTTTATATTATTAATCATAGCGATATACATTGATCAAATGGCCACCGTTCTTATATTTTCGACGTCTACCTTCTGAAGCAGGGGATGAGGGTTGGTGTGATGGAATAGCGAGAAACCGCAGCGGCATGATTTATGGCGACACACTTCTTTTACACTTTTAATATCATATATATATATCAAATAAGTCTAATATATTTATGATATTCCTAATACATCAACTAACTCTACTATAATTAAGATATTTCTAATATATCTAATCTATATAAGCTACAAGTCGTAATGGAATAATGAATGATTGAGGGATGACTATACCGACAATGACAAACACGACGAAAGGAATTTGATTTATTGCAGAGTTTAGCCGATATTAATGAGAAATTCGACCCAAGTACTGGCCTTTATGAACAAGAAAAATTTTGGATTTATTTTCCTTCTTAATAAAGACTAAAATTTGCAAATAAATCTAATTCCTTTTGTTGTATTATATATATGTTATATTTCTAATATCTCTAATGTATCTCTGATATCTCAAATCTCTCATATATCTATTATATATTTAATATATCTAAACTCTCTAATATATCTATGATATTCTTAATATATCTAATATATCTCAATGCATCTCTAATATATCAACTATCTTTAATATATCTCTAGTGTTCATAATATATCTAAAATATATTATATATCTCTGATATTTTTTAATATATCTAAAATCTCAAACATATCACTGATATTTCTAATTCATCTCTGATTTTTCTTATATATATTTTATAATATGTCTCTGATATTCCTAATATATAAAATATCTCGAATATATCTCGAATATTTCTAAAATATCTAATATGTCTAGATATTTCTAATATACCAAATATCTTTAATAAATCTCTCGTGTTCATCACATGTCTAAAATCTCTAACAGGTTTCTGATATTCCTAATGATTCTAATACATGTACTATATCTTTGATATTTCTAGTAATATATCTCTGATATTGCGTATTGTTAATATATCTAAACTATCTAATATATCTCTGAAATTTCTAATATATCTCTGATATTTCTAATATATCTCTGATATTGTTAACAAAATCTTAACTCTCTAACATGTCTCTGATATTCATAATGATTATAATACATGTAATATATCTCTGAAATTTCTAATATATCTCTGAAATTTCTAATATATATCTGATATTGTTAATATATCTAAACTCTCTAACATGTCTCTGATATTCATAATGATTATAATACATGTAATATATCTCTGAAATTTCTAATATATCTCTGAAATTTCTAATATATCTCTGATATTTCTAATATATATCTGATATTGTTAATAATATCTAAACTCTCTAACATGTCTCTGATATTCCTAATGATTATAATACATGTATATATCTATGAAATTTCTAATATATCTCTGAAATTTCTAATATATCTCTGATATTTGTATATATATATGATATTGTTAATAATATCTAAACTCTCTAACATGTCTCTGATATTCCTAATGATTATAATACATGTAATATATCTCTGACGTTTCTAATATATCTGATATTTCTAATATATCTAAACTCTCTAGTCTCTAACATGTCTCTGATATTCCTAATGATTATAATACATGTAATATATCTCTGAAATTTCTAATATATCTCTGAAATTTCTAATATATCTCTGATATTT
>JAODAF010109728.1:0-17475 GCA_027574765.1 Molpadia intermedia | reverse complement strand
GTAAAATCAGACAGTAGCCCAACGAGTGCGCGAGTAGAACCCTAGGAGAACGGGGGGGGGGGGGGGGCAAATTCTGATAAAGCTTTCAAGAAACTAAGAAATAATACAATATCCCAGAGGTCCCATGTCACCATACATAACTGACCATTTTCTGGGTACATATTTTCGAGCCACATCCATTAGTATGTTATGTTGAACTTGTTTATTGCAATAAACTATCCGCTTATGTAAAGCAATATATTCCAGTTAGTGAGATACATTCATACATCTTCCCAACATTTGTATCTATGTTCAGTACATTAATGTATACTGAATCATAAGTCGTTTATTCCAAATATGCATGACTCAACCTTAGTTTGAGACAACTCTATAGCTGTGGAACGCAATTAAGGACATAAAAGGCTATAAATTTACAATATTAATTAGATACAAACTCTTAAGTGCTCCCGCATGAATCTCGGTTTGCATCGTCTATCAATTTTTAGATGCATTTTTCATGAAGCACCACAATGTATTTGTGTCTGTAATCTTTCTCTTATACTGGCCTAAAGTCGGCAGTAAATTTGATCCATATATTCAGTCAATCCCCGCGATTATTAACACCTTAGGGGAAATTTAATTCGCTATGCCTCCGTCTATTATGGTGACTCACGGGGCTATGATTTCACTTTTGTTAAACCGTGAAAGTCAACCAAAAAACGTGTACACTATTTTGCCCGTTGTGACTACTCGTATAATATTCAGGCAATAGATTTATTGCAATTGAGCGAATCTCACGCCCATTTCCAAATGTTTGTCGAGCATGGTTTAGGCGTCGTCAGTGGATACATTTAAGTATTGTGTCCCATGGGAATCGTAAAAGCTACTGATATGTGCACTTAAAATGTTACGGTAAAGACTAAAGTTCCGCCCGAGGAAAGATGAAACTATTACGGTTTTAATAAGGTCGGGTGAAATATAAAGGAATATCTCCGCCATTGAAAAATTCTGTTCTTCAGTCTCATGTTGCATATTCCATGTATTCAGTCATTATATATTTGTGTTAGAAAGTAACACTTCAGGAGTGAATAATCCCGAGCGAGGAGAACCCATGAATACCCCAGGGATCGTCTCATAAAAAGTTTGCAAAACAACCGGAACTAGTTCGGCTGTACGAATATAACCGGAACTAGTTCGGCTGTACGAATATAACCGGAACTAGTTCGGCTGTACGAATATAAAAGGAACAAAATGCAAAACCTCCAAAACAGTATGCGAGTGAAAAATGGGTATCAAAGTTATTGGTCTTGAAATGTAAAATGTAACATTAATAAAAAACTTAATTTTGACAGTATTTACACGTGACATAAATTACTTTAAATTATTATCAATTATTTTCCCGTCTAATATGTCGTATCGTGACTTATGCTATCGTGACTTATATTATTATTGTACAAAACACAATAAAAAACCAGAACGGTCACTTATTTATGTCTAATTTAATAACAATATTAGCTTAATCTATTCTCAATATTTTGCAAAGAGTCAGTATTATGAAACAATTGAAATCAACTGATATGTGTTATTATAACTTTACTGGTGTATATTTCTATTACACATTGTACATCGTATTGTTACGTACTGCTCCAATATTTTGAATGTTCATCAGTATAATTGAATAGAGGAAGTATATACTAATACCTATATATAGGTATAATTTTATAATGAACATTTGTACTCATATTTTGAATTCATCAAAGTATTTACAACCTGCATTTTCTGTATATAGTGTTTTGTGAAATAAAAAAAAACATCCTTTAATCATTATCCGCTGGAATAGTGCTCAATTGAGTTGATTTATATAGCCCCAGGTCAACATCGTTTGTCGGCATTCCTAACATGCCTTTGGATTCAAACGTCCTCACAGTACGATAATTTTTTGTATGCTTTGTTTATAGCGTTTAACTATATAGTCTGTATATAGATCACCGTGACTCATGGATATCTATCGTACGATTAAAACAGCCGATATGACTTGATCATAACACTGATATAAAATAGTTTTGATTCAAATAAATTTGCTTTTACTATATAACAGTATGCATATTTCGCCACCCTCAAAAATAACTTAAGAAAATAAAAAACAATATACAAAGTGGACTGGCACTGGTTGTGGTTTATGGTGGGGTCTTCAAAAGGCAGCGCATCCTGGCTATATAAACATTTGCCAAGACCATTTTCCAAAGTGCCTTGCAACTCGCCTGTTACGTATGTTTACTACTTACTGTAATAATTAATATTTAATTGATTCTCAGGTTGTTCGTGTTATCATCAATTATAAATGATGCAAATAATCACTAGATAAATATTAATATGAGTTGTCTGATCCGTTTTATTTGGGTTTCACTTACCTTCATGTCTAGTCTCCTAGTTGTCCTAGCCTCTCTGGGCTGCTAGGTGAAGAATATATTCACCAGTTATAGCAACAATTAAATTATTTCTTGTGTTGAGTTGTGTGATGTCCACTTTAGTTTCTAAATGGAGTGTTATCTGTCATCGTTTCAATAGTTATAAAATATTTTTACGAGTCAAATCACCTTTATAAGTTTTTGTTTATAGTTTTATGATACCGTATCTACATTTCACTAGTTTCCAAGTCATGTGCACGTTTTGCTCGCTTCACTAGGGTCCACCGCACCTCCCCATCGCTCTCCTTCTACATCAGCCATTGGTTCTAGAAAAAAAATCACCAACTTTAGGTGCAGTTAAACACCATTTAATTATTACCAAGTGTTCTGTCTAACTTTCGCTAGTTTTCAAGTGATACTTACGTTTTTCTCGTTTTCGCGAAGAATCAGCATAGGCCTAATCAGCATTTATAAATCATTATATGCATGTCTCTAACCTCCATGTTTACCTAGTATATAGTCTACATATAATTGATATCATGTCATAAGCAACAATCATCCTCTGTATTCTGCGTCTCGAAGCTTACTCTGAGATTACTGTTGTAACAGCGCAACATTACTCACGCATTTCAGACAAAGCAGAATGTGACATAATGATACTCTTCATACATCATACACAATATTTAAACTGGCGTTACATAACATAGTTTTAAATCTTTTTTGTAGGTTAAGACTCAAATATGTTTTAGTTGAAGGCTATTTTACTTAAATAACGCTCAAATACATCGTGGGTAATGTATTTCAAATGTTCTGTGTGGGCTATCTGATCGATAATTACTGCTAACAATCAAAGTTATATTGACTCCGAGCTGTCTGGGAGTATGCAGAAGCAACGCCGTCACTAATAGTACGTGCTATGAGTAATGCGTATGATTGACATATTTTGTATGAAATTAATACATTACTTCCATTAGCGTGTTATCAATCTGACTTCAACTAATACTGTTAAGCGACCTCCATTCACCGTCTTGTCATAGTCCTACAATTAGGGCGCTCTTCTATTCAAATTATATTGCCAATGCAAGATTTCTATGGCATCTTTTAAAATGTCTTTCATGTCGCTCTTTGTTCTATCAATCAGGCGATGACGTGTCTCTGTGTTAATGACACGCTCCGATGAGAGCTTTTCTTTATTTCCACCAATTAAATAAGGTGCACTTTAACCGCCATCTACTAACTTTTTCTAAATTCTCACATGGGTAAGAAAAAGATTTGTTGGGCGACCAAGTTAATTCTTTATTACTTCAGAGAAATATAAACCAATGAAGATCAAACTTGATATGTTTGTTATAACAAATTGTGTAAAGCAGAAATGGAATTTTCTCCAAATTCGTTCGTTTAATTCGTAAGGCAAATGTGTAGCCACAAAGTTCACAAAGTATTCATAAACACTAGGAAATCCCGCTGATTATATTTCATACAAATATTTTAATCAATTTAGCGTTGATTGCAGATAAAAAATATTGTTTTATATTTCTTAATTGTGTTCGTTTGGATATGAAGTATTTAATTTATTTATTTTATTTAAATATATACAATTATGTGTTCCATTATGCTCTGCATTTCATCTTACAAAATATGTTTTTAAAAATAAATTAAAATAACATTTTTATATAAAAATGTACATCTATAAAGCGGTATACACAAGCAACGTAGCATATTATATTGTGCCGTAAAATGTATCTTGTAATCTTCCGTAGCAAATGTGGTATTGTCAGTCAATCGTAGTACAGCACTTCCGATATGGTTGTAACGCTAGGCTTGTATGATTTAATCAACCGAGCGAGGCCTGTCCCCATTAGTTAGACGATAGCAGTATTGTGAGTCATACACCAGCACATGTTACGATCTATAATAACTTTTACGAAGATTTACCGGAAAATAATTTTCATTCAAGTATTTAGCCGAGCTTAGGGCGATCCGTGGATTAGAACACGCGTCAGTATTAATCATACCCGCTTGAATGCTACGGTAGCTTGTTCGTACTACCAAATACTTAACACAATATTTTTGTTAATGTTAACTGCAAATTTGATTGTCTTGTGTTAAACCATCAAAGGGACAAAACGTTTCGCTTACTTAGATTGGTACTGTAATATACTTTACCGGGAAATCAAAATGATAGAGTTAAGTAACATTAACATTGTGTAGGCCTAATAAACATTTTATCTAGTCGCTGAAATGCACGTGTTTATAGTAGCGATAGTTTACTCCAAAAACTATTCAAAATCTACTCAAATGTGGATGAATGGGGAAGGTATGTGGACCTGTGTCAATATATTCAACTAGAGGACGAAGGAAGGGTGGGGTATATCATACTTCATTGTACTCAATATACTTACGGTTTTGGAGTCTTTTTGATTTGGCCTCGGTTTACGACAAATAAAATTAAACTTAATTTAAAGGCAAAAACCAGATCATTAGCTATAATAACCACTGGCATTCTAAGGCCACCGTACCACGATGCATCTTTACTGGACGTACACTAATGGATTATCATTGTCAGTGTCAATTAACAGGAAATGATGAATCACAAAGGTACGGTTACTAGTTTACTGTTTGCATATACAGAAAAAAACTTACCTAGCGAAGTTGAGTTTCTTAAATCTGGGAGTGGATGTTTAGAGGGCGTCGTACACTAGTTTATTTATAAAGCAGCAGATAATGTGTGAAATCGTGTCCAAATATATATATATATATGGTGACTATTACACATTTATATGTTTTTTTTATGGTGAGACGTAAAATAAATTAAAACCATGCGTTTTATATATTATTACATTGTATGTTCGGGTTGAGAAATACTACGATTGCAATATATTAGTTGTATTGGTTATTTTACTAATCCCACGCAAAAATAAATATAGCATAGTACCATTCCACTTTATTCGATGACAGTGTTAACGTGGTTTCTAAACATTCGTCCAGCGTATAAACGACAATTACACCCACGATAACATATTACCAACGAAATAAAAATAGTTATTAGAAGAAAGATACATTACAAGTAGAACATATATCAATGATATAGTTAAAAATATAGGTGACACTAATATATTTTAAGCCACGAAACCATTATATTACAGTTGCATGCTTTTACGAATTAAAACAGAACTTAGGTTTGGAACGACGAATATCTCGAAGGCGACTTTCCAATCTTCACTAAGACATATTGTGGGATATACACATTTCGATGTAACATATTTCATTTTCGTTTACTGACATATTACAGTACATGAAGAGCACATTTAATGTTCTTCTTTTCACCATCATTTCACTATACAAACTACCCTTAAACCACCAGACCGTTAAAAGTATAGATACGTTTACATAAATGAATGAGCCTCAGGTCATGTCGTTATTCCAACATAACATAATTTTATTGTTGACTCCAAACATAGTGTTTTGAGTTCATTGCCACTAAAGCCGAAGGGAACAGGTTACTTTGAACATTTCGCGGTTCTATGAAGATATTTCATCTTAACAACTCTTCAAAGTATCCATATCGACATGAAATATTATTCCTTTATCCTCTAAGTTAATAATATCACGTGACATAATTCCCATCAGTGACCCAATCCTCGGCCTGTTAGTCAATCACCTTCAGTGGATGACTCAGCAAAGCCTCTGACCAAAACGAATGATTGACTGTAGAAGAAAATCGCAGAAGACAAAACCACAAAGCTTACTCTTTAGATACCTTTCGCCTTCATAATTATGGATGTTTGAGCTTACGTAAGATTGAGTCATCCACAAGTAGATATACGCTACCTTCTCAAGGACGTAATATGATAATAAAAAAGTAGCCGCAAAACAGCGTGTTAACGATATACAAGCGATCTCAATTTCACAATTGAAAAAAAGTGACGAGGTTTGTCATATAAGTCAATCTTTATAGGCCTATATTATTAATTGGTTTAAAATAATCTAGAAAAACAAGATCACGTAAGGTTTCTAATTTTATATCGATTAAATCTTCATAAACATTACATAAATTTATGATTTCAATCAATAATGTTCACAGAGCGGCAACTTTTAAAACCATTGTAGTCATGTAATTGTTGAAATAGTGTAACTAAACTGTATTGTAACATTGTACTAAACTTTTATTAAATTGATTGGATATTAACATTGTATTTTTTATGCTAATGTATAAAGTTTAAATTCACATTTACATTCACATTCATGATATTGTAATGAAATCAGTATCAGTGAGTATTGAATTTGTAGTGATTATTTAAATAAATACATATCAGAATTACACTTTTACCATTTATAATACATCGTGTAATAAATTTGAAACCACCCTTATGTAAAAGTACACTTCATTCGCCAATCACACAATTAAATGTACCGTACTTTACTTTCGGAAGCAACAAGCCGAGATATAAATGATTTCTGTCACGATTGCTGCCCAAGATATCATTGAAGTACTTCTATTATAATGGTTTGAAACCTTCTTTGCAATGTTTATGTGGAAAAACAACAGCCAATTACATAAAGAATTATTTTAGACAACTGTGTTTCTGTATCTTTTATATAATATCACGGATGACGGCTAAAACAGAAATATTAAAAATTTCTACATTCTATCATTCACGCAGTTTAATTATTGAGTTTCATTCTCGAATTTGAAAGTTTATACATCACACTACTTACTTTTTGAGGTGTTCAATTATTATTCTTATATTATTATTATTATCTTCTCAAATTCCATCTACTATTCTTTTTTCTGAGCCTTTTTTTCTTTTAAAATCGTTTTCACACATCTTATTGTTAATATATTAATATATATATATATTTAGAGAAATATATTTATACTCTACCTACTAGAATTTCCTAATTCTTTTGTGAACATATCTGTCCCTATTTGTTAAATCGTTTCGTCATATCGTGTAGTTTCTTTATCTTTATATTGAATAACAATTATTTATATTTAATAAAATAACTAACTTTTCTAACTCCTTTGTGAATATTTCTCTTAAACGTTGTTAATTATTAATCAGGTCAAGCAATATAATTATGTGAGTCATCTACGTATTCTTTGAATAACTAAGCATAACTAGTATAAGTGTGTGCGTCACATTGTAAACAATTCGTGCATACGGTGATGGGCGCATGACAGATTCAATAATAACTTGCATGTCGGTTTCATATTGCAGTTATTCAACTAAATTAATTAATATATACATTCAAACGTATTGACAAAGCGATTCAAATCAGTTTGTAAAAATACGGTACATAAATTCAATTAAAAAACATAAAATGCAATATTTCTTAGCTGCACTTCAAAATGTCTTCTTTATCATAGAAATACATTCATGCCTTACACACGTTCTTAAAATAAATTATTATATAAGGTATTTGTATCTGTTGTGCCTAGGTTTTCAATGGAGAAACTTTAGGGTTAATGGTGCTCTGACGTTATATATCTGCAATCTATGGAATTAAAATAATGTTTTGACTCAATATGTGGTACTTGTGAGTTCGGTTCGTAAAACTATTTATCACAAATAAAAGGTACTGTATACCATATAAACGGAAAAAATATAATAGTCTTTAAAATCCTAAAGCCTGCCGATCTGAGGTCAGAGCAAATACAATTGGTCATCACCCATCCCTGGTATCGAAAGGGACTCAAAATAGATTGACTCCCTACCCCAATCCCACCCCACAACCCACCACCTGTTTTAAACTGAGGCAACTTAATCTGAGACAAACAGGTAAATCAAGAAAAACACATTCAGGAAAAGCTTCTGTCTATAGAATATTATATGGAATCATGGTTAAGCACATTTCTAGGATTCCATTTGGTGAAATTTGATATGCATTTTCGTCAAATCATACCCGACATTCCGTAATTATATTGCATGTATAATTGACATATTTTGGTGCGTACAACTTTTCTTATCCTATCAACTTATGATCAGATTATACGGTCATCGAGTAAGACATTTACGTTTTCTTTATTTTCTGCATTACTTTCAAAATATCAGTTTACATATGATTTAGCAAATATGTTATTTTTACTTTCAATATGATTTCTCGCGTCATTGCTACATTAATAACTAAAATAGTTTTACCCACCATTATCCAAAAATCTACTTCTACAAAAAGGAAACACATTTTACATAATAGCATCATTATCCACTCATACTAAGATGTATAAAAATATCAAATATCGCTTTTACAAATTATATGTTTATGTTCGTTTTTATGTTGTTTTAAATTCCTCATACGATCGGTCGATTGGCTCACCGTGGGATTGTCGCCGTTCAACTTCTAAAAGATTGACATTTTAACTACCTTCTGACAATGATATTATAAGAATGTGTAATTTCATAGACTTTCTGTCGCCAAAATTGCCTTAAAGGAACTTACGATGATGTCGACGAACACAATTGAAAATGTACTCTTATAAGTTATTTTCAATAATGGTTTACTCCTATTATAAGATTCGCATGCGTGTAAACCTCTGAATGAGTATCCAAACATAGAACAATGCTTTGCAACATTGCAGTTTATGGTTAATTGGTTAAGTAAATTTGAAAGTAAAATATAATTTCATACCATATGAAAAAATCCAGAAGCTTCAAATTTCCAACGAAATTGCGACATAGATCCTTACATTAGTTTTGTACTGTATATTAGGATAATAAAGGAGAATACAGTATAACTGCTTAGCTTACGCATAGCAATACATGTACTGAGTCATATGAAACAAACGAAAATATGACTATATACCCGAATTTATCGTTATACATTCGGCGTCACATGCTTTATATTTAATATAAGACTCGAGAGAAGTGGTTGTTTTGACGATATTTTATGATGTTTTTCTCAACTGTATTAATCTTTTTCTTTCCCTTTTCGTTCTCTTTGATTTTTTTATTTCGACGAGCTTCTGTGCTCCTAAAACTGCACGATACCACAAAACGTTTATTATTATAAAAGTTATTTCATTCATTATTAATTAATTGCATCCAGTGTTCTTGAAGATGTCATCATCAGTTGGTGAAAATATAGCACGATGAATGAAATGTTCTATTCTATCCATACCGTGATACACTAACCCGTCCTGTAAGGCTGGCAAGCTGGTTGTCTAAACATCTTTGGGCTACTCATTTGTCAACAAGACAAATGTCGTTACATGATCTAGCAACACCTTATAGCCTGCAGCTATAAATCACGATATCTTAAACGCTGGTGTCTATTAAATGTTCTTTAGTTACATTGTGTTCCTTTAAGATTCGATTTATTTAAGATAAATAATCAGACAGTAATTGAAACAAGTCGCCGTGAGGTTCGAAGTATCCCCTCATAGCAAACAAAATCATATGAGTGGTGAATCATCTTCAAAAATAAGAAACTCTTTAAAAGATAAAGTATCTTCGAAAAGCTATTATCGATCACACCATGAGAATAATTACATTATGACAGAAATATGAAACTTCTACTCGGCTTAATATCCGTTTCAAAAGGCAATAATTGAAACTTACAAAGATAATTATGTAACATGAGCAGTATAGTTTACAGCAGTAGTATTTATAAATGATTTTTAGCACCAGCTTATATGTTGTACTGTTTCAATGTATTTTCAAAACATTGGAAACGGAGTAATGGAACAAAATAACGGAATTTGCGAAAAAGAACATTTTGCGGCTATTACAATAAATTACTACCGTACGTTTCATAGTATTATCCCAAAGGTTTTTCTCTTAGTTCACTTCAATTTGCTTGGTGTGATTTCATTATTAAAAGAAGTTTCTCTAGTGATAGCAAATAATATGAACACGCAAATAAATTATTACCGCGAAAAATGTCCCATTCTCACCCTCCACTCTTTCGTTGGTTCACATTAATGTCATAACGGAAGCATACTTAGCCCGACAATGAGCCTGGAATGTTTCGCCATGAAAGACCAACCACGTTAGGGGTTCTAGGCTATTTGCAGTCAACCTGATCGATGGTTTTCACCGAGATGTTTTCATCTGTGTAATTTATTGTTTGTTTATCGACATGCAGTTTCTACATTTAAGGATTATTAACGCCTTGGACCAGCTTAAAAAGGTGTAACAACACCATCTGATTTTTTTTAGATAATAAATTATACGGTTTTACAAAATTATAAAATTTGAAGATAAAGTATACATTTGTTGTGTAATGAGAAATGATACCAAATAAGTGAAACTTCGTAAATGGTTTTGCATAAGCTCGAAAGTAAAACCTTGTTTATGTGGATTTGCTTTGTTAGTTTTGATTAATATATGGGGATACATGTGGTTGCTTATTAGAAGTGTTTTTTCTTGTATATATATTTTTTTATATTGTTGGATGATCGGTACAAATAGTCGCCTTACTAACTTTGAGCTATCTACGAAGATGTAGAGAAACAGAATCGCGTTACACGTACACTGAATTCGATTAAAAGAGACTAAAACGAAATTTATTATATACGTATTACAAAAAGGAAAAAACACACTGTAACCATAATAAAAGATATATGATCGTCTAAATGGGCTTTACGGGAGCTGTGACTTAGAGGATGTTATAATGTCACCTGTAGTCAATAATCTGTTGTATTTCTTTACAATATAATTGCAATGTCTTCTCATGTTGTTGACCGGTATTGTTTATATAAATGTGTGCAAGTATTTGGGTTATATAATCTATAATTAAAATCACAATAATATGTACAAGCATGTATTGTACCTCAAATAATTATCATAAATATGAAAATATACATAAGGACATTCTCTTCTGATACCCCTATGACGTCATCATAGTATTGTCACAAGCCATGTTTTTAAAACATGACTGGTCCGTTAAACCTATATATGAAGTGTCAATGTTAGATGATATATTGATAATGGAAATCATTTTGAAAATGGAATTTAATAGAAAATACATTATTTTTGATACGATTTCCTAAAAATCTTGAAAGTGGCGATGTTATTTTGATATATCAATATTAATTCGATTCGATTTGCCTAATTTGGGGACTTTGAATATATTCAAATAATCAATAATTTATCTAATTTGCTTAGAAGGAACAAGGTCGGGTTGGATTGACACAAATTAATACCGCAATCAACAATGGTTCTCCTCCATCACATTAATTGTCATCATATAATATGTCTAAAATATATTCACTTATGTCTTTCATAACTGATTGATTACCTCGGGGGCGTAAGAAACTGCAGGGGCGTATATTAGCAAGAAATACAAAACAAACTATAGAGCTTCCTTTATACGCCACCGTCGTTACCTCATATCCTTAAGATATATTCACTACATTATTACATATATGATATC
This sequence comes from Molpadia intermedia, assembly GCA_027574765.1. Lineage (NCBI taxonomy): Eukaryota > Metazoa > Echinodermata > Holothuroidea > Molpadida > Molpadiidae > Molpadia > Molpadia intermedia. Next base: position 5,713 of record JAODAF010109728.1, on the reverse strand, counting down.
TTGTTCTCAACTATCCGTAGTTGAAGTACCACTCATAACGCTTACACCAATCCATATTATACTCTCTTTGTGCTTAAGGACGCGTTACCAATTAAATACATAGATATTCCCCCAACAACGTAAATATGATTTCTACCGTTAATTAAGAAAATATAAATTGCTGTGAGTCACTGTGACTGGATTGTGGTTCGCAAACATTTCGACAAATACATTACAGGTGGATACAATGGAAACAATGACATACGCATTCTCAATGGAGCAATGGTGACGATGCTTTTCATTATTTATATTTTAATTGAGAACGATAATTTAGGATGAATGTATATAGTGCTTAGAATCTTTAAAAAACTATGCGTTCAGTAAACTTACAATTTAACCGAAAATGGGAAGTTTATTTTGTCGTAAACTCGAATTATAAAAATGTAACAATGACCGAAAGTTTCGGTAGTAAGAATTAAAATAAACAAAGAAAATACTATAAAGGCACATAATTGGTTGGTACCGTATAGGTTTCGATCTATATTTTGTCAATGCTTTACATAATAGTGAGCATGTAGATATGCAGCAACACTCAAAAATAAAATGCAATATAGCGTTATTTCGACTGATTATTATGGTACGTTTTAAGTTTTGGGGAAAGTTTAAGTTTCAGAAATGTATTTAGCCGTCTTCATTGTTTTGATATACATATATATTATATTAACTTTATTAATATGAAGGATATGCATATCGACAATGTCAAATGTAATGCGTTTTGAGTAAATGAGGCAGTTGCACGCAAAGCACCTGATATAGGTTCGAGTCCTGCTCGTACTCAATTTTACCCAATATTTAAAAATGATTTCCTTTGTTCATAAAAGCGAGCGCCAGTACTTGGGTCGAATTTCTCATTAATATGGACAAAGGTCTGCAAGTGGGTCAAATTCGTTTCGTTGTGTTTGTCATTGCCGGTATAGTGTTTGAAAGCAAAATGTATTGCGTACAGCATATTTTGGAACTGCCTCGTCGCTTTGTCAGCTTTTGAATAAAACAAATGCAATGCAGGTAAACATATATATATATAACACCTTCACTACACTTTAGAGATTATACCTTGTAAAAACAATAAAGCGGGGCTTATTGCATAACTATCATTTATTCACACACACACACACACAAACACACCCGCACACATACATACATATAAACATATTAATATTATTATTAACGAAAAACATTGCAAATAAATCAAATTCCGTTCCGTTGTCTTGTATAGTCATCACTGAAGCCATTCAATACTATATAAATGTATAGGCCTTCCTTTCATTGTATATAAGCTATGTAGGCCTATATATATATATATATATATATTAAATTTACTCTCATTGTGTTCCTTCACTTCATTGTATCTCTTCCGGGCCGCATCAAACAAACAAGAACTAGCATTGTTTCAATAAATAAATGCACCAGGCAGTGATTGTATTAATGGGTATGTCCAAGAGAGGAGTCACCATCTGGTTTCATGGCCCAGATGGTAGAGCATCCACCCTAGACAGTTGAAAGCCCAGAGTTCGAATCCCGGAACTCTGGAGTTAACGCTGTAGTTCACTAATTCCAGATTGCAAACATTCCCGATAGATGTGGCATATATGGAAATATTAAGGAAAAATTTATGATCTTAATCTAAAATCCATGCACAAGTCTTCTTTCGACACGAATATCAGTATCGATTACCCGGACGCTACGAAATAAATTAAATTAAGGTATTGAATTAATTCGGCTGACCAATATGATATGTTCAATGTCCCAATAACAGGTTGATAATTTGTTAGGAAGCGGTTTTATTCATATATGTTATGCTACCAACCAATCCCAGATTAACAGAAAAGCAAATTTGAATCCTCCTATTGTAATTGATCTTCAGTGATCATGCACTGATCATATCAAAAAGACATTTTCAGTGTTAATTTCTTGAAACTCAATGCACACATTGTCTTAGAAGTAACTTTCCAAAGCTACCATTAACTGGCAGATGATGCAAGAAGTTTGATATGACATACCTGGCTTAATGATGCAAATGGACACAAATTGGTGTCCGTCTTACACGTGGAGCTCGTAATACCGCCCATAATATAACGCATTATTGACTAAGTCATACAAATTCTGTGCACTATTACAGTAAATGTACATGCATGGCATAATACCAATACAAATTGCATTACATATTAAATATACTTTCTAAATTTTCATAGAGAGTACGGAATCATAATGTAAGTGGGACACCAAAATTGGTGTATCATTTACATGTAGCCTGACCTATTGTGTTATTTCCAGTACGGTAATATCAGTTAATATAACATATGCTAAAACACTCTTATAGTTCAATAGCAATATGTGTATACCGGTACTACACAATAAAATATATTCCCATTGAATATATTAAAATTGTTCATACAGCTACAATACAAAAACACTCAAACCTATATTTTCTTGTTGTCCATTTACACGGGGAATCAACATTGTACTTTGTATACCATACGGGTATACAATATTTCTAATTTGATGGTGTTAAAAAATATCATGTAATCCATAAAGAGGGTAACGTGAATATATTTTAGTGCCCTTTGATGTTAACAAATATCACAATGTAAGCCGGGGCACCAAACCCTATATATATAATCACTCATATACGTACATATACAACGAGCCAAGGGGAATAGATACTGTGCAATAAAAAAAATCAGTGTCTGGCTTTGTGACAAAATGATGTCTTTGTAGCATAATTACACCACATCATGTTTTAAGAGAGAATTTTATCTTACAAAAGTTAGATTTTATTTGTTGAATGCTCAGATATCATATGAAATTGAAATGAAACTTTAAAAATATGTTGATGAATTGAAGAATATCTTAAAATACTGTCTACTGTCCTTGGTTGGCAGATGTCAATGAGCATATATTATGTTTATTTTATTTCGTGTGATATATAATTGTTTGTTAAATTTGTGTTGTCACTATTGCTGAAGAAGGCTTCAGGTGAAGCCGAAAATTTCAATAAATTTCTAACAAGTTTCAGTACTCCGTTTTTGTCAATTATTATGTGTTCTCTTTTTGGGACTGCATATTTTACCTTTTATATATATATATATATAAATGGAGAGTCAATAAAGTGTTTCGAAGAAATTATCCCGAGAAGGCTCTGCTTACTTAGTAGTAGATATGTACTTTATTCTGTACTAACACATCCCACCACAGTGATCACAAACTTTTTAATGACACAAGTCCGATGTTAGTTGTGTAAACACATAATGCCTTGAATTAATTTAATAACTTTAATCATCTTTTATTTTTGTGAATTTAAACATCTTTTGACAATAAAGATAAAGAATAAAGCTGAATATAAAGCTTAAATAACGATTATACTGCAAAATAAAACTTGCAGTTGGTAACCCACTCTCCTGCGGTAAGGTCAATTTAAGGCTAGTAGTTATACGTATATATGTCTTACTAAATAAAAGACGGAAAGCAATTCCCACGGGCTTTCATAAACCTTATAAGAGTAGATTAAGAATCAATTATGCATTTCGGGTGACATATATTCCTTACCATTTAAAGTTCTGGATAAACCCAGGCAAGCGTCCATCGCATTTACCATATGCACCCAATATAACTAACAAGATGCTTCGTTTATTTTCTTGTATTTTATTTCTTTATAACAGGAAAATGTTAGACTCAAAACGGTAAGCATTTATACATATTTCATAGGCGTCTTGGTACCGTACATGGTGGCGCTTCAAACGTTCTCACCCGTCACACGCTATTGTGTTCACTATCAAACTGTCTCTTATACCATGGCTGGTGTGTTACCATTTTGCGACGTTATTTTTCACTACTAATTGTTCTTTGAAGGTTGTCGTAAGTTTCTTACAAAGGTCTCGATTTTGCTTTAACCCAAGTACCCGAATACTAAATATTGAACATGATTATTTTTGAAAGTGATAGCCACGTATTAGGCATGCGACATTAATACTATTATACTATTTATAATATATATTGTACAACATATATGTATTTGGAATTGGGAATGTCACGGTGGAAATTAAAAGAGTCACTGGGCAAATCTCTCATATGGAATCGTAGAGAAAAGGAAGTTTAATGTTAGGTCAGAGTAGAATTTAAACACTTTGGTTGACCTCTATTAATCTGAGCGACATATATCCTTTAATAAATTTATCTTGAAAAATTATCATCATTTATTTTCAACCAACAAGATAGTCCTAACGTAAGGACATGTCACGTCTGCCTGGTGTTCAATAGTTAAATATATTGTATATTGGTGTCATATACCTTCCAATAAGGTGACAAATATTTGTTATACTAAATAACTGTTGTAGTGCGACATTATGGCTTGCACTAATTGAACACTTTTATTACTATAAACTTTTCATGTTTTATTCTGCAGGAGAATGAGAAAATCCGCTTGGAGAAAATGGTAACGTTTCATAGCCTTAAATCTTAACAAAAAGATTAATATACAAAGAGGTATATGTTTGGCCGCTTTATAATAACATTTTACATAAAAGAACATTTAAATGTATATATGCGATTGTCAACATATGAACATGAAAACGTGCGCTGATTAACCATTCCTGTACGAAGACAGTTTCAACAGGACAGTCTGCCGGAAATCTCTAAATAGCATGGCCCAACGCGGCATATAAATATATATATATATTGTGCAAGTAAAGGTAAAATATGCAAACTCAAAAAGAGAACACATAATAATTGACAAAAACGGAATACTGAAAGTTTTAGAAATATATTGAAATTTTCGGCTTCACCTGATGCCTTCTTCAGCAATAGTGACAAGTTGAAGCAGCCACAGAAAGTCGCAAAGTAAGATTGGCCCACCGTTACTTGTAGAAGCTATGGCTGTTCATGGGTCCAAGGTCTTTATTCAAGCCTGTAATGTGTGATTGAAGGCGTAAACTCCATTGTAGTCCCTTACTCTTACGTTTGAAAACCAGTGGCTAATAATATGCATATGATATTATTAACAGAGTGACCTGGATTATTAAAATGCTCCGCCACCGGAAAACCGGGGAAATTGTCTCGAACAGACTTCTTGTGGTTATTGAACCGCAAACGAAATTTGGTGCCAGTTTCACCTACATAGTTACCATCGGGGCACTTATTACAATATAAAATGTAAATAACGTTATTGGAATCACATGTAAGTGATGGGGGGTTTAAGGCACGATTCAAATTCGAAATATAAACAGTTTGACCAGTGGTAATGTGCCGGCAAATTTGGCAATGGGATTTATTGCATGCTCTGTTCCCTTCTGTTGAGTGGGGATGTAATTTGGAGGAGGTGAGCAGTGATCGGAGATTTAGGGGCTGCCTTAAAGCCAGGAGAGGAGGTTCATTAAATATGTGGGCTAGACTCGGGTCTCCTTTCAATGTAGCGAAGTTCCTTTTTAATAAAAAGAATGTAAGTGTAAATTTGGGGGTTAAATTCCGTAACAAAGGGAATGCGCCTAGATGAAGACTTATCTTTGTAGGCAAGGAGTTCGCGACGGGTGAATTTACCCGCCTTACGAATACCTTGCCTAATGACAAAAAGGGGATAACCGGCATTTAGAAAGAACAATGTTAGTTTAGAAATATGGTTTTCATAATCAGTACTATCTGAACATATACGTTTAAGTCTAAGACACTGACTGTAAACTAT
>JAODAF010109618.1:0-10699 GCA_027574765.1 Molpadia intermedia | reverse complement strand
GGCAGATCCAGAGGGGGGGGGGGGGCGAGGGGGCGACCGCCCCTACCCCATATTGGTCCCACAAACAAATCATTCCATGACAACGTTAGCCCATGTGATTTCTCTCTTGGTTTAATCTGTTTCTGTTTTTTTAAATTAAATTTAAATTTTCTGACCATAAAACAACAAATGATGGTCCTCTTAGCTCACCCTTTTGCCTGGAGTTAGAAGTCTTATTTATTGAGTTTACTGAAACAGGTAATCTGGAAGACAGATGTGTTAATTATGAATATAACTGTATCCAGACCCACTTTGAGAACAATGTTATGTGAGCTTTCAGCAATACACAGTAGGCCTGTGCGGCTGTGCCCTACATTCAAAGCTCTGTACCAGACTGCCTAGTCTACAGCCCTTGTTGATAATATTTCGCTGTGTCTTATTTTGAGCCCTAATCACCATCAAGTACTATTAGGGTTATTATAATTATACAGCAAGAAACAAACTCTACTATATATCAAGGAAAACCCAAAATGAAGACCCAAACCAAAGACCAATAAATGTGAATGAAGAAGATAGTGATGTTTCAGTAGTGCATGTATAAGTAACACAGTTAGTACTTCCACACACAACATATTACCTTAGAATGTAATGACTACCAGTGAACCATTTAATCCATCATCTGTATGTCACCCAATGAATCACCACATATCACTCATTTAAATGATTCTAATTTTACCACAGCAGCAAAAAATAGTTGTTTCTTTACTAAATATTAACCTCCACTGGGTCCATAAATTTGACAACTCAGTGACAGAACATGTCATATGTGTTGCCTGAGAATACATCTGAATCAATCATGCCACATCAGTGCTCTCAATTCACCAGTGTAAGACTGGTATGCAGGCTTCCATAATTACCTAATAACTGATTCCTTCCTATGGAAGCTACACTAGTACACTGCAGAAGCAAGGGCCTATCATATTCCCCAATCAAACACCCACATGTCATTAATACCAAAACAAAACTGGATTTATGTTGTTGCAGGAAGTAATTCGCCAGTAGTTACAGAGCAGGATGTACAATGGCTAGAGTTGGTCTGTGCACAATTGATTCAGGAATGCAGGACCTTCCTGTCCGAGCTTTTTCCCTTTATTGCCTCCAACCTAAACCTAATCCAGTTTCAAGGACACAAATCTTGCAAACATTGGAAATGAATCAAGTTTCTATTACTGTTGGGGAAAGCTGGTTACTTGCCTCAATGTAGACGGTTGTATTTTATGTTCTTGTTGGTAACTTGGTAGCATCTTAAACTCTTGAAGACGTCCTTCTACTGACATTGGACAAAGAAAGTGCAAGGGAGAGCAATTCAATCTCCTACAGTACCAATATGTATCATATCCAGTGCATTATCAAACTAAAACTGGTATACAGTCAAAAACACCAACAAGACATCAACTCAAATCTAGTGTTTAATGACAATTCTTTGTCACCTGCTCAAATTTTCAGAGAGTACCATGTTTTTAAATTGATAAAAATTTAAAATTTAAACTTGAATACAGTTAAAACACACTGTATCTCCAACAATGTTTGCATGGTTAAGGGTTAGGGAAGTCTTTAGGGTTTGAATGGGTACGGATTTCAAATTTGTGTCACAACAAATTTGACTAATAAGAATATATGAAAAGATTAATATTGCTGTTAGTTTCCTGTAAATGTGTGGTCTTAATCCCTCTGGAGAACACCATTTAGGAGACTCCCTGTTCAGAAAAGTGTTCACTACCTAGCAAATATATTTTAACCACTCCATTAATCCACTTGCAAAAGAAAGTCATTAATCCACTTAATAATACCCATCACTCAACACAACAGTGCAGAAATAGCATTGCATGGCCTATCCCTGGAGGCCCATCAAGTTTAGCAAAAGAGATTTATGATCAGTTATTTATTTACTATGAATATCTCTGATTTCTTCTTGTGAAATTCCACACCAAACAACATGTGTCACATTAAGACCACTGAGTTGGATGTTTTTGCTATCAAACCGCTTCAACAAATAGAGCTCAGGGTAGGCCATTACTGCACCTAAGGGCATCAACGAGACATTCTGAAAATGGTTCTTTACAACGCATTTGAAAATTACCAATATGCATGGTAGTAGTTTCTCTTTGGAAGTCGATGTTACAAACAGAATTCCACAGACACAATACACCATTGAAAAACCTGCTAAAGCCATCAGGTCTGTTGACAAGATTACCAGAAGTGAACAGCACAAACATGAAAGCCACCAATGTGCTCCAGACATGTAACACCTTCATACCAACCCAAGGTGTTGACAACATTTCAACCGAGCCTGCCGCCAGATATTTGGACATTACCCAAACCATAATAGGGAGTAGTCTCAGGAAAACAAGCCTGGGGCAGTGGCCAACACTGAACCAGAAATCAAACTGTGAGAATATAGACTAGATGTCAAAGCAACACGAATGGCATCACTGACTACACCAAGACATCCACCATAAACATGTTTCAAATCACTGTAACCAATTTCCTTACCATGTAGTTAAAGTCTACAAAGGAGGCTATATTATAAATATATTGCAGACTAATTTGCAGTATACTGTAAGCCTGAATTATGAGAAGGAAAAAAAGGTGTCAAAAATAGTTGTACCATGGATGGTATCTCAGCCTAAAAGAATTGCAATTTATTTTTAAGTAACTTGGATGGTGGTTGGTGCCTTCAACGATCAATGAACTTGATGAAGGTTTCTAACTGCCTAGATTTAATTACTCTAGAAGTCAAATAGCCTGTGGCGTAAAATGCAGAACATGCTTTTAATTTTTTCACATCGAGGGTCTCTTAGAGGGTCAGAGGAGAATTGTGACTACACTAGTGGAAAGGAGGCCATTTCTCTTCTTAGGTAAAACAGGTCTATGAAGAAATCTATTTTCCCCAGAATCTGTTTCCTTCACAAACACTTTGTGAGGTCTTCTGTAGAGACCTAGGGTCAGGCTGAACTGTTTGACACCTGTGACTTGCCACCTCAATGCCAACAATTAACGATGACTTTAATGTTGATGTCAAACTCCTTCCGTTTAGTTTCGTAAGTTTATGTTTACTGCTTAGAGGATCATGAAAGGCATCCTAGCAAACTAACACATTTATCACCTGAGTTCACATCTCCCTTCCTGTCACATACTATGCATAAGCAGCAATTATTTAGATAACAAAACATTTTTGAACATTTTATGACTTTCCAAATTTGGTCTTCAGAGGAATATTGTTGTAGTCAACACAGTTTTGGCAGTTTTGGGCAAGTTCAAAGATTTCATTAAATGAAGGTCATATTGCATGTACCTTAAATTCATTATGTTCATTTTAATGTACTTTAGCTCAAGATAAATATGTGATGATGATATGCATACAGTATAATGTTCATTTTAGCTTTTATGAAGAAGTTGGATGCAAGCATCATGTACAGTACCCAGTGTAATACTATGTTCATTTAATAGCATGTGTACAGTACATTTAACAGTGTACAATTAATAGTGTGTGTACATGAACTGTGTACATTTAATAGCATGTAAATGTATACATGAACGACATAGTATGTACATTATGTATTGTCATTTAAGAGCATGCATGTGTACATGTAGGCCCTACATATATATAATGGAGCAAGCTGTAGGCAATCATATTCTGCCTGATATGTTATTTAACTTGTTTAAGCATGTATACATTAACTGAGGAAGTTATGTTCATTCATGTGTACATTAAGGAATCTGTTTGCAACAAGATTATGCCTACATATTTACATTTAAGAGCATACATGTTGTATATTCATTATGCAACAAAAAAGAGTATGCCTACATTATGTATACATTTAAGAGCACATGTACATTCATTAAGGAAGTTGTATGCAACAAGATTATGCCTACGTATATATGTAAGAGCATACATTCACTGTCACTGATGAAGTTGTAAGCCACATAAAAGATTATGCCTATGTACTTTTAGGAGTAAGTTGTATGCAACCAAAGAAGTATGCCTTCCACATGAAAGCTATGTAGTTCATGCTGCTCAATATTCCTTTATGTCATTCTTTTCACATATCACATCCCTCTGTCAAAGCATATCAACTTCACGTTTAGAACCAATGAATTTGACAGGTTGGGTAACATACCAGGGATCCTTGGCACTGCTCCAGTAGAGAACCACTGTACACTGACTGAACCTGTATTATGAAGGGCAAACCCATGGTTAACTGTGCCTCTGAATGCTCCGTGCTTTCTGTGTGGTCGACATTCAGCGGTGGAACAAGACATTCCAGCTACATTAACTGCTTGCCATGTAAATCTGCAGTTCGCCCACATGTTTTCAACTCTCACAGTATGTGTGTGGTTGAAGAGAGGGTTACACAGTGTGAGTACATTGAGAGAATATTTTCAAAGTGAGTTATGAAATCCGTTCTTTGTTTTAATGGTCTAGACACATACATTATACCTGAAAGACAAAACCAGGGAGTCAATGTACTGTAGAGGGTGGGGATGCTTTAAGAATCTCAGTTACATGTTCATTTTAAACTTTTTGGCTGAACATGCCATAAATTTTGATGAGTTTTATTGATGCAACTTGGAGCATATCCCATAAAAAACTTTAGAGCAAGCACCTCAAGTTCTGAAAGTTCAGGTTACAGGAGTATGAGAGATATTTAGGGTAATTTATTAGTAAATAATCAAACTTATGACATTTGAAATATCTTGGTTATCCATTGATCCTTTGTTAAAAATGCAACAAACAAGGTACAGGATTTGAACAAGAACAAGATACATGTATGATGGTGGTGGTGATCCCTTCTGTATGTGTATGGTAGAGTGACTAAGTGTAAGCCTAGTAAGGCAGGTCTCATTGATCAATGTTAGTCCTATTAATATAATCCTCAGTGCCAATTGTGAGTGTACTGGTGATGTCATATACCAACATGTTGCAGATGCCTTACCATGGCTAACGAGAGAACCCCATGCATCATTGTGGAGTGGACCACACCAAGCATTATAAGTGCCCACCCCCAGAAAATCAATTAAAACATATTATCAATAATATTACTTATAATGTGGCCTCCTGAATCTTTTTACCTCCCCCCCCCCCATAAAAATTAAGTATGATCATGGTACCACCTCATAGTCTGAGCCCACACAAGTAGTAAAGGAAATATGTTGGACTGCCATTGGTTTATTTCGCTGGACCAAAAGAACATCATTAATTTAAAAGAAATGACTTCCAAGACACTCCAAGTGTGAGATTTCTTTCTCAAAACAACTGTTAGGTTTATTTTGGGAAACAATTTAATACCAGCTTTCAAGTAATCAACATGTAAGGCGGCCTGACCTTAACCTTTCTAATTCTACCGGAATCTAGGTGCAGGACACCTCACTGAGATGGGGTCCCAACGACGCTGTTGGCTGGGAGTTAAGAAGCTGATTGAATCAAAGCAAAGCTGTTTGAAGTCAATTTCGAGGGGTGATGCAACAATATTCACCAGCGCAATGGAGGTTTGACCACCTGGACCCAGACGATGGTTGTGGAATGGCATCTGATTTAAGGTGAGCTGGCGCAATGGTGGGCAAAATTTATGTTAGATGATCAGAGAGAAGAATTAACCACCCATGGAGAAATATATAGAATGAAAATATAAAATGTGAAAATAGAGTGACATTTTTTTCAGCAGGTAGGCTAGGTTCTGCAGAGTGAAATCACCCTATGATGTTGATGTGTAAGATCCATGGAGAAGGCAATTAGGTGAACACTAGGGAAGCAACAGCTATGGTGTAGGATATAACTGTCAAAGAAAACAAAACTTATTGCCAGCATTTGAGATTCCACCACAAAATAAGGCTTCAACAGCTGTCAATCTTTCCAAGCAATTTGTATCTCAATTACTTCATTATCTCTGCACAGCTATGAAAACATTGAAAATGCATTTTGATCCAAAAATGCTCTTTATTAACTTAGAACCTGCTGTACAACCTCGGAATGGGGAGGGGGAGAGAAATTGAGAAAAGTAGACGAACAAAGATCTGTTAACTCAAAGTCTCAAACAATTATAAATCATTATCACAACTTTTGCATGAAACTGGAAATGTATTACTTGTTAATATAGCACCATTTTTGGGGGGAATTAATTTATAATACTGATGCCCAACAACGCACGGGCACACTTCATATGGTGCACTCACTAAAAATCATTTGCTATGCTGTCAGCTAATTGTGATTGTATATTCCTTTCAATCCTTGTGATCTATTCAACAGCCATATCAAATCTTTTTGATAGACTATTGTGATTAAAATAAGTAAAGGCAGACCCCATCAGCAGTAAGAAAAGAAGAAATCTTACTTAATACTTCTGTGGGTGCTTAATCACCCCCATTTGTAATCCCCATGGAGACAACAATTCCATCAATTGCTAGATCCTAGCCAAGCAATATAAGCATTCCAACCAACAAAGCCCAAGTCTATAATAAAGTCATTTAATTTGCCCTTGACATAGTGTTTGCTTGATTCTTTTTTTTTCAGAAAAATGTGTTAGTTGACTTTTTCCACAAGGCTTGTGGATTAATGGGATGGTAAGAAGGAAGTGATTTAAGGTAATAAAATCTAAAAGATAATTCAAATTAGCTTACAGTACATCTGAGTGAGCAGAGCTATTGATTCATTGTATTCCTAGATTGGTAAACTGTAAACAATAAGCTTGAAAAACATTGTCAAATATAAAGCTTAATTATCCAATAAATTATTATATTATAAAGATATCTATTGCCCAGAACCATACTGATGAAAAAATTACTTTGAAAATTATTACAATTACAATAATACTGGTATTTGAATTTAATATTTTTAGAATGGTAGACCATGTTATTTCTTGGGAGTACAAATCCTAAGAACCGGGAAACCATTTCTTCGTTTCTCAAAAATCTTTCTTCCACAAAAATGTGACAAATTTCTTTTTGAAAGCAGGTCTCTGGACTTGAAAAACTGAGAGAGTAAATTGTAATTGTGCTTCATGTTGCAGTAATGCCCACAATAAATTTAATGCTGAATTTCCTAATCTACCACCTTCCGTGACCTTCGTATATTTCAGGTGGTCCTTGTTGACTGAAAAATAAGGACAATTGGCTTGCACTGAAAATGACACAAACTTCCTGCCATGCTACTGTTGCGTAGTGCTGAGAAATCATATATTCTGTGGCACTTTTCACACTTAGGTATAAAGTAAAGTCTAGCGAATCAGGCCAAGTTAATTTCTCAGCCACAGCATTTTCCTTAACTCCTAAGACTATTACTAAAGATAGCTTTAGTCAACAACAGTCAGTTTATCACTGTCAGTGATTTAACCTTCAGGATGGAACAGTCGGTTTTGTAACAAAAATCTTAAGCAGCTTCAGTTGCAGTGGTATTGAAGTTTTATATTACAAAGAGATTACATCTTCAGAATCTACAGCAATCACTGACAGAAAACCTTAGGGTTTGTATATTACACAGGCTCAGTGATTGTTTAATCCTTTTGTTTGTTTGCTACATTGTTTGTTTCCTTTGTGTTTCTATTGTGTTCCCTATTGTTCCACTTTTCTGACAACAACCTCTGTCCAACCTTTCAAAACAATTACATAGTTTTTACCCATCAGCCATTAACTCATTTTAACTGCATTTCATAAACACCACAGGATTCACAGAATATCCACTCTAGTGAAATGCTCCATAGGACATATTACTGGAAAGCCCTCATCTACTGTGTGGTCTGGACTACTCCATCTTTGATGTGGGAGATAGCTACATTCCAGGTTAAAAATGCCTAATCTAAACAGTGTGTGGGAGCCTGGCCACAACCAGAGCAAGTTTATGATATATACCACAGTTATATACTGTAGGTATGTACAAGCACAGGCACAGTTTGACAGTCAAACTGACCCTAGCAGGGCAGAGAAAAATTCTTTCTGTAAATAGTAGGTCAGTTGTAAAACAAAGAAATGGCACAAGCCAATTAGAGATCAGTGCAAGTTACAATACTGAAGTGAGTTTATTGTTGGATGTCATGAGTGTGGTTAGGGTACTACACAGTGAGATCGGAAACCAAAGCTCATAATGATGAGAAGCTATGTAATTCTTAAGACAACTTCTCTGTGTGACTTGTTAGTTACTCATACTTTGGTCACACCATGCGATTCTTGATCTGTCAAGAACAAGGACTTTACGACTATTCACCCTTTAACATTGAAACCGATCGCAGTTTGTATTTCCGGTTTGTATTTAAAGGGACAGTTCAGAATGAAAAAATATATACAAGTGCTACATAATATCACCTACTAAACACCATTGAATTTGATTTCAACAATTTAACGACACCAAAATATATAAAATAAAACCGTGTTACCAGCTCATTTGAAGGTCCGCCATTTTCGCAGCTTGTAACCCCCTAATCAGCAGATTTAGTATAATCACGTAACTGACCAGTACAACCCACCTACTACAATAGCCATTCAACTTGCATAACCCATCACAAAACTTGAAGCCAGATTATTTAGTAGAGATTTTTGTGTCTTCTCGAGTACTATACTTGCCAAGCTAGGCCTAGCCTAACTATATAGATAAAATGCAGGCCAAATGAGTTCTTCTTCCTTGCATCGGTTTGTCACAATATTCATCACAGATTTTGACCGAACACACAACACCTGAACACTGCTATTGCATTGATGGAGGGCGAATACTGTATCTTCAAAGGAGACTCCAAATTGTCTACCCAATAGGGCCAATACCCATTGCTTTTGAATTGGCAAGATATGACAGCTAAACCCCACTAGTTTCTGCTTAGATTGGTGAGGACAAACCCAGGCATGCAACAAGGCATTTCTTGTGTTATAAAGAAGCACTATTTGTTGTGAAAACTTGACAGCTATTCCTATTTTTGCGTGTGGTTACCGTTAATGCATGGGCGGCTGAATGCCTGAATAGGTAATGTTGTGGGTGTCATACTCTTATCTGTTGTGTGGTTGCACAAAATCAGCCATTTAGGGCATCAAAAACTGAGAAATGGCAGACCTGCTCATGTACTGTGGTACAAACATTGCATGCAGCAGATGTGTAAAAAGATAGGGAATTTGCAGAAATTGTAAAATATACAATGTTAGGGAACTTGGGATATCATTTCAGGAATTTTGTTTATTTGATTCTTGTCACTTATGCCAGAAACCTTGATATGCTGTAGACTAGATGTAGGACCAAAGACAATGAGGGCTAATAATATAAAATTCCTTTTTTTATATTCCCAACCTTTGTTTGAGACTTGAGTAGTGACAACATACCTAATAATGAGCCATGTAACCTTCCTAAAGTGTTCCTATAATAATAATATATTGCCTAAACATTTTAAAAGCATACAAAATATTGAAACAAAATTACTGTATAGCAGGTTTCAAAGTATTAGGCTAGATAAAAGCACTGCAAATTGTACCCTAACTACTTACTGGATGATTACACTGGCTATTATACATACAATGCTTATCCAAAGTTGGTACATCAACGAATTCTAAGTAAGCCTATGTATACCTTGTCGTCATACCATAATTCCTACTCTGACTCTCACAATATAAACTCACTAGTACAACTACAAAATTCCAAAATTTTGCTTGAAACTCTACAGTTTCTCAGTTGCATATTTTAACTTGCTCAAACCTATCAACTTTTAAAAACAATAATAATAATAATTTAATAGTTAATGTTTAGTCTAATAAATAGTGCCTTGAGAAGTTTCCTTGTTTTCTAGATTGGTGCTATATTTATAAGTAAGAATGTAACATTTAAAGTAACATTATAAACTGTAAATATTTAACATTAAATCATTTAGGGGAACATTGGTATGCTCAGTACTGTCATATTTAATAGCTGACTGCTGAATCACATCACATTGGTAGGCTTATACCTCTGTAAGATATGTGGTAAACAGTTTCCCCCTACAGGATCAGATCTTCTTGGTTTTACCTACTGTATGTGGTCCCTGTGAACCCAGAGGCACACCTTCAGTTAATGCTCACTCATACATGTATGCTTTCATCAAGTTACCTACACCTAGCTTGACCTAATCATAACAATTTTTAGTAGATTGTTTTCGTACTTGAACACCTCACCAGCAGGAGGTGTCATGTTCTTTTAATCCAGGAAATATCAATCTGAGTAATCTTAATGATTAATGATCTTAATCAGGACACCGGACCACACACAGAGGCAATCAAACTGGGCTTTGGTCAGGATAAAAAAAAAGTGATCCTTTGTTTTGTTATGGTTTTAATTGCCCTGATAAAAATGACTGTAACAACTCCTGGCCAAGTGACAAACCACCCAGGGAAAGATGGACAAACAAAAGGCTTATCTATGTTGAGAGTTACAGTAATGACAATGTGTGCCTGATCTAATTCCATTAGTCAATGACTGCAGACAGGGTAAACTCTCAAGGAATTTTCATGTGTTTATATAGCTGTAAGACTAGTATGGCACTGTTTTTGTTTGGGTTACATATATGCATTTGGATTACATAATATGCATTTGGATTCTGGAAGTATGCAGTGACAGTGCAAGCTCTGAGTATGCATTATTCAAACTGGGGGGGGGGGGGGGTGGGTGCGTATTATGTAGTCCAAAAGATCGGAGGGGCGGACGTGTGCAGTCCAGTCG
>JAODAF010109507.1:0-10702 GCA_027574765.1 Molpadia intermedia | reverse complement strand
AAGGCAGATAGGCAATTGAACCAATCACAGTTGCTTATTTCGGTTGACAAGATTGTGGTTAGGGGATAGAAAACCCTAACCCTAACTCTAACCCTTGCAGGTGAACATTACCGTAAAATATATATAAATAATTTAACATTTTAACTGGTTACCATGTACTGTTCGTGTGCACAAATATTACGATATCCTAACGATATCGAGACAATATGTCATCTATAAAGTTTTATAAACTACTGATCACAGAATTTCAAGACATTGTACAGACGTGGGCTATAATTGGTCAGCGTCCACTTCGTGAAGGGCTGTTCAAGACGGTTGGGTCAATCGAGTCCAGCGGTCTAGTGAACACACTTTTACGTTCGCAAGTCATGGCCTAGCCAAGTTTCAAGTTTAGGGGCCATTTAGGGGATCGAAATAGTTTATGTCAATTATAAAAAGCAAAGAGAACTTGGATAATGAACATGTGCTTTTTCACTTTTCCGAGAGTGTCTCGTACCGTATATATCAACTTACATATAATGGAATACTGGAATACGAGATACGCCTGGTTAGATGCGAGTAACGCAGTCTACAGATGCGTATATATACTCTCTGAAACTAATAGAGTGAGATTTCACTCGACAAGAGTGCAAACTAGGAACCGCTCTTCTTATCGAGTCAAATTCATTCCTAAATGAATTATAGTTAATTATAGTTCCAAAATGAGGAAAATTTACTGAAAAATAACAAACCCCAACAGTCTATAAAAATGTATCGTTCTTACATTCTTAGTCATAATATAATTTTCGAGCAAAATTTCACTCCTTTTGAAGTAACTTTTCGACCCAGAAAGAGTGAATTTTCACTAAAAACTACCTGCTTAAAGGGGGAGGGGGGGGGGGGGGCTAGTGCGGTTGAATGGGAGGGCATCAACTATTGTATTATTATTTAGAAAAGAGTGGTTGGTTGGGTGGAACGTGGGGAAATGGGTGATGGAGGGGCAGTTATCGTTTTACATGTACATTTGCAGTAGTGTATTTAATTTTATTCTCACGATATCATATACCGAAAGAAAGTGTTATAAGGGGACCGGTCGCCCCCTTGACACTAGATGCACCCATGACGTGTTGTGGCATAAACACTTTGTATATAAAGCCAATAGTATACGTTCCTTAACAATTCGTAATCAATTTAAGACAAATTCTGGTTCCTGTTTCCACCTACAATTTGAGGATCCATCGTGTCCTTCTGAAATTAACCAAACTTGATTGGACACAATTAGTTTGTATTTTAAATTTAGAGGAGAGAGGTGTTGATCGCCATTTTATCACGGACTGTGGCCGGTCTTGACCGTCATATTTCCTTCCACATATCTGGAAGAAATTAAAACACACACCTGGAGGGTATAAAATCGAAAACTTCACCTTCCTTCTAAAAACAAAATTATGTTTTGATGTCATCTGTTGGGACCGAAATGATGGCTCGCTTCGAACATCAAAGTGACCACAGATGTCTATTTTGAGAGGCAGGGTCGATCGAGATTCCCCGGGAAAGTGTTCACGTAAGGTCGGCAGCAGTCCTTGGCCCGGGGAGGACATCGGCGGTATTAGACTAGGTCAGGTTTCAACCCCCTGCTGTACCGCTGCGTTCTTCGTAATTGAGCCGGACACTCGGTAACCTCGCCACGCTTCCGTAACCTTTAAATTTAAATCAGCAACTCATGATGGAAACAAGAAAAATAATTTGGACATACCGGGGAGTCTATCACGACCTGTCCGTCAAAAATGTTGCAAAACCATCATGTTTGGAAATGATGAGAAAATTAAAAACACAATCGTAATGGAGAACCTTGAACCTCAATACGACATCGCGGGCAAATTGTAGCGAATGTCGTTTTTCTGCGCGAGCGGGGGAATATCGTCCAGGAAATCATTGTTTTGAACGTAATAAATGTTTGAATATAATATAAAGAGTATATAAAGAATAAACGCATTATTTTTTAGAATAGAGTGAGTGAATCATTGTAAGGACGCCACCACGAGGATTCTTGAGGGCTTGGTCTTATTTCATTCTATACATTTCAATATTTGTGTCAGGCGGAAAATATTGCAATGCAACTTCTGGATAATTATATAGTGCGAGTAACATGGAATGTCATACGATGCATATATACACCCGGTTAACCTACGTACATGCCATGATACGACAATGCGCATGTGTCATTACGGTAAACTCGTTCTGACATACGACATATACGTATTTCATAAGTGTATTTAAGCGCATAATGGAACGCCGTCGTTCCAGTCGCTATATATTAATTTCAGCCTAATGTTAAGACCATTTATCATAAACTAACCACGTACAACCGCGAAGGAACATTGTGGCTTCTCGTTGAAAATAGGTTGGTGCCTCGTCCAATTAGTATTGGTTTGCCATCGTAATGTTGTCAAATTTGACCTTGGGCTCATCATAAATGTTGCAATCATCTATCGACATGATATTACTCACCTGTACAATACAGATGCTTTGGGTTTTCTAATATACAACTGTCAATGTGTAATATACTTTGCATTTGGCTGTAAAGCTGTGTAAAACATTATGAATAGATTACTTAAGTATTCATTGACAATGTAATATAGTCCTTACATATGAATTGCACGCTAGTTGCCTACTTGGTATTCCATGACTGATATGCTTATATACATATATAATAGAATGATGTTTCCTTCCTGTATAACACACGCACACACACACATAAGTTTCTAATCAGTTTAGATATTTGATCAAGTAGAGAGATTCCACGATGGAACCACAAACAGTTGTTTTAATGTTATAAGACGAAGAAACTGCGGCTTCAATCTGATTTTTCCGCGGCTAATAGCCTTTCATTATGCTGAATACTTTCGCCCATCTTAATCCTTGTACTAATTACAGGAACAATAACACATGATCATAGCGTTTACCGTCAATTTACAGCAGACGAGTAAAACGACTGGTCAGCCGTTTTTACTTGACAAAGTTTTCTTAACTTTTATATTCACTGTTTATATCTCTTTATTACAAATAATCAGATTAGCACCTCCGTGAAATAATATTTCAGTTATCTTTGATTCAACAGTAGGTGGCAATTTTTAATAAATACCTCTCAACATTATTCAGTTATTCAGTTTTTATTATCAAAACCCAAAATCTATGTAATTGCTCGAGAATAACAATTAAGTCAAGTCAGTCACCTCAAACTGTCTAGTTCATGAACCATCACCTGGCAGTGCTATGCGGTTGTCTCACCTTGAGTTTTTGGTAAATCACAAACATAACATAACCCGAAGGGGATTCATATTTTTGTGATGAACCTTATACACCTTCGGGTTTTGACTTGCGTCACCAAGGCAACGCTGTAGCAATTGCGCTACATAAGATAGTCAACTATGTTTGAAGATTAACATAATCGTCAGTGTCGTCTCATGGTTTTTGTTAGGACAAATACATGAAAACTCAGGAGGCGTTTATGAAAGCAATAGTAATATTATATTAGATTAACGGAGGTTGGGTGGGTGTAACATTATATAATTTAACGCCATGATCAGTGTTCTGGTAAGTTTGTGGTTATGGCTGGGAACAGCATATTCTCAGTGTGTTGTAATGATATTCCTTACGTTTTGAATAAATGCCTGTCTTCAAATGTCCTCTCCATTTTGTTGGGAAAGGGGGTGGTGATGAGGTGATTTAGTTTACCCCATTGTTCAAACACTTTCGGTTCTTAAACCTAATAGCGCAAATATAACCTTATTTTCTTTAGAATATCACCTCAATCAAATGCACTCAAAACTCAAATTCCTTCAAAGAAAACAAGTGACTAATATTAACCGATTAAACCGCCTTGTTGTTCGTTCTTAGAGAAAAAAAAAACTATTACAGCCGTTGGCAAGTTTTCTTGGTACTGATATGATAGCAGCGGCCACCCGATAGCCTTAATCGCCAGGTGCACACCGCATGACATGTCATCCCTTCCCCGGGGCACTGACATAGTTGGGGTTCATAAGTCATAGTCAAAGTTGTTCCTCTGTACTGATCATGCGGAGGTTATATATAAAGTGGCGGGAATGTTGTGGGTTTATGTACAGACGATAACCTGCTTTCCATGTACTGTCAGTTGACGCTACTAATATAGTTTATATTGGACCTGTAATCCGTGACGAAATCAACCAAAACTAATGAAATAATATGAATAATATGTAGAGAAAAACGTAGTTTGCTAATCTTTAAACTATTACGTATGTAAACGTAAAGTTACATACAGCCTATCCTTTGCGAAATGGGGGATTATTGTAATATTTATCAGATTGTATTGTTCCATGGGGTTTGTTGTGATACACATACGGTACCTATACATACGAAGCGGTGGTGGGGGTGGGCAGTTGTTTCCTGATAGGGGCAAGCGACGGCGGGCAGCTTAAACAATTTGTTTCGTGCAATCAATAATCTGAATCTACTCTAACTATTGCATTGTGGTATAGCTAGGTAATACACAACAATTCTTTTAGTCCACGTACAGTATACGTAGCTGACATGCTTTCTGTGTTGTGTAGTTTAGACAGTACCATACCGTACCGTATACCAAGTATGAGTATATACATTATTGTATCTGGAAATATTTTTACTTGATATATTCCCCGACCATGGGGTGGGGTTGTGTTCCCGACACCCCATATCCTTGTCGGTAAAAAATGAAATAATAATTTGGGCTGATTAGATTGATATCTCAAATTGATCGATCAGTAATGATCGGATACATCCATCTTCCTCTTTTTTAATATTTTATACTATTTTCAACTAAGTCAATGTTCATTGTGATATTAAACTAAGCATTTCAAACAATTTTTGAAAGTTTAATAATTTTGTTTCATTGGAAAGATGAATACAGTATCGGAAGAGCAACTCTTGTTTGATTTTACAGAGATATGGCCCTACTCGGCCAATATTTTTTATTTTAGTTTATTTTGGTCTGAGTAAACTATTAAATTTCCGGTACGCTAATATACATTATCAATATATCAAACAAACAAAACGGTTTAGTTGGACTTGTTACAAGTCATTTTAATAACACGTTTTGTATTAAATGTTCACACGAGTAATAATATTAAAGAAAAGTTCTATAAATAAATAATCAACGCGGAAAACGACACCAACTCGAAGATCTGAAGTCTGTTAGACTGTTGGGTTTAAAATGAATGACTTGCGCCACCACATTCTAAGGGACGGTGAAATGTCCATGTGTATAAATATTAAAATAATTACGAAGTAAAGTATTTTGACAAGACAAATTGAAAAATGAATTTCAGTTAGGAAATAATTCGATTATCGTTTCGTTCACTGAATATTTCACTTCACGTGTGTATTTTTAATAAGATTGACTTCAAGATTTGTTTTTTCTTTACTAAATACTGTATGCTTGAAGTTGACGAAACCTTGAACTTAATACATGCCTAATATATACTATTCTGGTCTTTAAGTCTTCGTTTAGTTTCTTCCTCTTGAATTATTTATCCCTAAGTTATTTGTAGAGAGTTCCTATAAACCTTTGACATCTCGAAAACTAATTGCGAATAATCTAAGTACTCAAAAACATGATACGGAATATATCTGAGCGTTTAGTCAGACAGGAATATCTTGAAGACTCTGTCAACTCGTTTGCATAATGAGAATTTAATTCAAGCAATTCCGTTTAGAATGTCACGATCGGCACGCCATAGAATTAAAGACGAGTTCTTTACTGCAAAAGTAAAGGACAGACTATATCATAGTCTGACAGTAGGGTTTTGTTACTTATAATGGATTCAATTTGTATTTATCTTAGCAACGGGTTAGACAACAAAATGTAAGAAATTACATAACGAGTTTATCTGAAGGAATGGGACTTGATAATAATTCAAAGTTGTCAAATTATCGAATATTTATTATATTATTAAAGCGTAATAGGTAGGGGTTCTGTCCCGTTCAGGATAACATCATTTAGAACATGTTTTCTTCATGTTAACAATGTTTTAGATTAGTCAAAGTTCATATTTGGATTGAACCTTTGAACTCGATTTCATTAGAAATATCTTACTTTGTTAGCAACTATCTAGTACCGTATACTTTCTTGTCGTGTGCACTTTATAGCCTACATTCTTATGCTTTATATTCCCGTATTTATGTTTGAACGTAAAGAGCTCGATAGCAACTGACACAACTTATTTTTTTCTAAAATATTTTCACAACTTCGTGGGAAAATTATTTGATCGATGAGATTATTTTGTAAGCAATTATATTATTTTCAAAATACAAATAGTAGAAAGCGTTTCCCGTTTTGGTAATTGTATGATATATTTTTAAAACACAAACCTGCACTACTTTGACATTCGTGTAAATATTATTTTTTCAGCACATTGGTCTGGTCTGACTGACGTCATATGCCGCGCGATAGGATAACATTTTAGGTTTAGAAATATGTAGTAGATAGAAGCATGAAAATTCTGGGTGTTCTTTTTTGTCACCCAGGCTGATAAAATATTGTTCCAAAGGCAAAGTATATAGCGGACTACAGTAAACTTTGAACTAATAAATTCCTAATCATTCTCACATTGACAACCCTCAATTTTTGTATCAAAATAGTGGATTAATCTTTATTAGTTTATATATTTAGTGATTTTTCTTACATTAATTTGAATTATTATCACTAAATATATATTTCCTTTCCGTATTGCATAAAGCGCGAAGGGGGTGGATATTGTTCACCTGTCCATGAGAATAACAAATATGATAAAAACGTACCCAAAATAGAGCGGAAATGAGAGAAAATCTTTCTATGTGAAGATACCAAGATGGTACAGGTGTGCGACATACCATAGGTAAAAGCCCACCCATGCTGTCTCAGAAGAAACAAAACTGATCTATTTACGTGAAGGTTTCGCTGCTTGTTGTTAATATATATAAATATACCTCCTCTTCGTTACCATTTTATTTCTGCAGTTAAATATCTATTTTGATAATTCGAGTAGGTTCAACATATTTCCCCAGAAGGAGAAAATAAAGATACTAGTTGGATATTGGACCGATCGAACGGTTAACCAAAAACATCTCAAGAAAGACACTTTTCTGCTAGATATTGTACTAAAATGATTGATCACCCACCAAAGGTAGTCTGATTGGCTAACCAAATTAAATTAAATTAATTAACAATTAAAATGTTATTATTGTAGGTTATACTAAAATTGAACGCTTATAGATACAAAATTAACAAAAATCATAGTTGTCTTTGATTGCAAGACCTACTATATATATATATTTATATAAGTAATTTAATTAATAATTTTATTACTAATATTAAATAGAAAAGTAATTAATAGTATTAGTAAAATCAAAAGTATTAGTATTTCAAAATAGCAATCGATATCATAATCAGATAAGGTAAAATATAATTTTAAGCTAAAAACATATTTATTTAATTATATCAATAGTCAATAATAGTCATCCTCTGGTTAATAGGCAGAGCATAACATAGTATTGACTAACAATCAATGTAGGTGTAAAGAACGAAAGGTTTGTCTATATATATTGCTATTTCAAACATAAAATGTAATTATTAAAAAATAGTGAAAATAATATAAAAGTTTATTCTTTCTTATTCAACAAACTATTTATGGAAATATAACATAGCTGTCATATAGGGATAGGTTTTGCAGCAAACGATTTCTAACTTTCTAAACATTCAATATTTTCAATTATTTTATGACGGCATATGATGTTTAGCATGCAATGGCGGTCCCATTTTTTTTCTCTTCTTTTGTTAGGGTCTGACCGTGCATTTTTGTGTCGTGTATGATGTCCGTGGAGGAAAACGAGCAAAGTTTTATGGTACATTCAATGTAAAATGTAACGAAAGAAAGAAACCTTGATCTATTACTGTATCCATTCTTTTAATATTTAGAAGACATACTTGGTCGCCATCTATTTACCTATTATGGTCGCATAATTGCTGTATTTTTTACCTTTCTATATAGGGCTTGGCGATTCATGGGGCAGTCGGGCGATATCAACGTTGGACGCAATGACTAAAGAACTCGGAGCTCACCTATTACAGGTAGGAACCACAAAGGCATAGGAGCATCTCCTAGTTTAATCATCATCGTTGGACGCTAAATTATCATGAATACCGCCATACTACCCGTCTGTGTTATTTGCCTTAATCGTGGGTGTTAAGTGTGAACTGCAATTATAAGAATTTCAAATAAACAAATATTATACCCTAATCATAGTTAATATATTCGCTGCGATATAGCACCACCTTTTATACGCAAAATAATAATAGAGAGAGATGAAAGTCAACCACACGATAGACCGAAGGATGGATATTGTATGTATCTCTCTACTTAATTAACTAAATTCTAAGGAAATGCACAAACGTTTTCAAATTAGAAAAAGCTGTTATTGCATCATTATAGTTCTTAAACGATTTGTATTTTAAACATATTGTTTCAAATAAAGTAATGAATAGGTCCGTACTTGAAATTCAATCAAAGTATTACCCAATAGGTCCGCGAAAGATGAGTTAATTGCGTTGTGTATATATAATCTGTAGCGATTTTAGCTTACTTAATTTCTTAATTAACGTAAACAACGTGTATTAAAGGCAAGTAAGACTCCAAAATCCATCTAGACTATACGATGCCGCGTAACGATTAAAAACTCATTTACTCTCAAAATCATTTTCTTCTTGACTCTAAGCGCCACTGAACATTGTCTTAACTTTGGATATTAGGCACTATATATAAATTATTTGATTGATTGCTTGATTGCAGCTGGAATCAACCAGTCTATAAAGTGTGCAGTTATATGCTTCACTGTCCCTAATTAAGTGATAGGCAGTGTACATGCAGCTGTGCCTCCAGGGCATAATAATACTAGACTATAGATTACTCTAAGAGATAACATTACTGGACAAAGACTCTATCTCAGAAAATATGAACTAGTATGTGTTTTTTTCAGGAATAAAATGGCATACATAAGGGCAGTGTGGTTGGTTGTACAATTTTATTTAAAGGAACAATCCCCTAGTACATTCCGACACTGTTTGGTCCACCATACAATTTGGTCCACCATGCTCATTATATACTGGCAGTTGCGCATTGTAGTTTTGTCCTGAAGCCTAAAGTGTTGGCTATTTGCCTGATTACTACCTTACTTAGTGGGACACCATCTCGTCAAGTCTGAGAAAGGTTGCCCTAGTACATTCACTGTACTATCTGGTCCACTGGCAGTTATGCATTGTAAATTTGATTGAGGAATTTATGTCAGAACATAATCTTCCCAGGGAGTGGCTATACAGGATTCACTAACGTATTAAACAAGGTTGTGTTTTTATGGGAGTTAAATGAGCTGTGATTGTCCAGAGCTTCCCCAGAGTCTTCATGTGTAGGGAGGGTTGTTATATGCACTTTTAAAATCAGCTTACAAGAGATCAGAATGGTTCCTTTAAAATATGGACAAGATGATGAACCCCTGGTTCAGGGAGGTCAGGTTTTGCTTGACTTCCCATATAGCTTACTTCATAGCCTCTGTGGGCTGGACTGTTACATTCACTTTTCTAACCAGCAACTGTTTAATTCAAGGGAATGGTTCCACTAAATATAGACGAGCTGATGAACTTCTGGTTCTGGGAGGTTAGGATTTGCTTGACTGCCCAAAGCTTCACTCAGAGTCTCTGTGGGTAGGATTGTTACATTCACTATCATAACAAGCTATAGAACAACTGCTTACAAGCGAATGGTTCCTCTAAATGTGGACAAGCTGATGAACCTCTGGTTCTGGGAGGTTACAGTAGGTTGTGCTTGACTGTCCACAGCTTCCCACGGGAGCCTCTGTGTGTAGGACTGTTACACGTACATCCACTATCATAACAAGCTAAAAAACAACTGCTCACAAGCGAATCGTTCCTCTAAATATGGACAAGCTGATGAACCTCTGGTTCTGAGAGGTTACAGTAGGTTGTGCTTGACTGTCCACAGCTTCCCATGGGAGCCTCTGTGTGTAGGACTGTTACATACACTATCATAACAAGCTAACAAACTAAAGAACAACTGCTTACGAGAGAATGGTTCCTCTAAATATGGACAAGCTGATGAACCTCTGGTTCTGAGAGGTTGGGTTTTGATTGACTGCATGCCCACAGCTTCCCTCAGAGCCTCTGTGGGTAGGACTGTTTAATACATTAACCATCATAACAAGCTAAAGAACAACTGCTCAAAAGAGAATGGTTCCTCTAAATATGGACAAGCTGATGAACCTCTGGTTCCGGGAGGTTAGGTTTTGCTTGACTGCCCACAGCTTCACTCAGAGCCTCTGTGTGTAGGACTGTTACATTCACTATCATAACAAGCTAAAGAACAACTGCTTCCAGAGAATGGTTCCTCTAAATATGTACAAGCTGATGACCATCTGATTCTGGGAGGTTAGGTTTTTCTTGACTGCCCACAGCTTCAATCAGAGCCTCTGTGTGTAGGACTGTTACATTCACTATAATAACAAGCTAAAGAACAACTGCTCAAAAGAGAATGGTTCCTTTAAATATGTAAAAGCTGATGAACCTCTGGTTCTGGGAGGTTAGGTTTTTCTTGACTGCCCACAGCATCTCTCAGAGCCTCTGTGTGTAGGACTGTTACATCCACTATCATAACAAGCTAAA
>JAODAF010109285.1:0-10705 GCA_027574765.1 Molpadia intermedia | reverse complement strand
ATATGAAGATAGGACAGGTGTACAGTAGATGGATGGGAACCATTGCAGTCACTAATGACATAAATAAATGCGTAGTGCTGTCTACTGTCACGGGTAAGACAATATAAGTCACCATAACTCCGAGCAAAAATATATACATAAGAAATCCACATACAAAATTAACAGATACAATAGCATTCACTAAATGACAAACTTATATGTAAACTATACATCAATTAGTTCAGTGATTTGTCCAGCCGTGCAGAAGTCAGGGTATCTATATATCATTGTGGTCCCCTACTGATTTTTTTTTATTAGAAGCAGTATTCTACAGCCTATCGCTAATTTGGTTTCAAATCATGATATTCAAACACAAAGTAAAATGTACTAAACCATGCCCAATCTACATAATGTCCGCATTATTTAGTTTTCAAGTGATTTTTGGAACCAAAGACCCATTCTGATTTTTTTTTTAAATATAAAATTGATAACATTATTCCAAAATAGCTTATTGGATATTGAAACGGGCGAATTTTTTAGGCGAATTGATGTATGTTCATTCACGCGATCGTTAAACATATATAACATGCACTAGATCTTTATTATTTCCTACAACAGCTACGTTAACAGTATGTATTATCAATACCGATAATAATGTAATTATTTCTTAATTAATTGTTTTCTCTTCTAGCGGACTTATTGAGAAAGAAAGAAATTCATTGGGATGAGTTTGTTAAACGAGCTTTGGAACTCCCACAAACAAACCACCTAACGAAAATTGAAGGAATAGGAATTGAAAAGGGTTTGTTGATTTCGTTTTGTTAATTTCTGGTTTATGTAATATATATTACGTTAGGAAAAGGCAGTGAATTTGTAATATTAGTGATCGTTAACTTCATAATACCCTGGTACCTTATAGCCTCGGATAAAACACTTTATGCTATATTAAATAGGCTGGTACTTCACGCTCCGATTTCTAATGGAAATCCAACATTCACTTCTTCTTATTTCATGATACTTTGTTTATGGAAAGCTAAATTGTTTATTTTGGTAGTAATGTTTTAGTAATTCTAAAGTTGAGTTGAGTTGCAAAACTTTCTATCATGATAAAAAGACATCCGGTTCTTCATGAATGGATACGTTGAAATTGCAATGCGTCTTCATATGATCTAAAGCATAATAGGCCTACATAGACGCGTCTAGATACACATATATTAATAGCCATTAATCGGGAGTTATTCTAATTACCTTAAAGTTGATTAGAAACCTTCTTTTATATAAAAGAATATTAATTTAATTTGTAACTTATTTGGTATAATAAAATACTGTATTAATTTATCTTATTTAGCAACTGTGTATCTAATTACCGAACACATTGTCTGTGAGAATCTCGACAGTCGTCTTTCAGTGACCATTGACCGTACTGCTCCAAAACAGTCATTCATTCATATGCTGGTACCGGAAGTGATGAGGCATGTAGCTGGTATTTTAGAAGCAATGGAAGTTATTCATTCATTTGGTGTGAGTATTAAAAATCTGAACACAAAAATACTCTGAAAATCATTTATATCACTGGGTAATTGGTTCTCAAGTGAGGTTTGTTGTGTTTGCCCGCACCATTTCAAATTATTTTGACACGGTTGTGCCAGTATAAATGTAATGGGTGTTTGGGATTCAAGGTCACATGTTATGTAAAAATATTCGGCTTTACCGAAGCCTTCCTCGACAGTAGCAGCTTGAAGAGTGACACAAATAACTGAAAATGAATGAGTATCTTACACAAATAGATTTTACAATTGTTGTGTCTAGCTGATTTTACTATTTATACATTTGGGGTGGTGGTCAGTGTGTGTTATCAATAATATGATATAATATGCTACCAATACTTTTGTTGACGAATATTAAAATAGTAAAATTAATTTCGCGTTGCACTATATCGACAATGCTCATTTGTGTTGGCTGTTGGACGGAACCTCATCAAAATGGATATAAGTGGGGAGAGGCATGGAAAGGAAAGATGTATCATGGTGGTAATGGGGTAGGTTTTGAAACACATTGAGTAATCTATAAGATTCATATTTGAAGTTTTATTTTATTTATTATAGTTTCTCCACCCCGGATTGTCTCTCAAGAAAATCTTACTCACCAAGCAGGGCCATTGTAAGCTGTATGATTTCTGTTTGTCTGAAGATGCTTCAAAAATAGTCACCATCAAGAAATCAAAGGTAGGTTATTTTGAACTTGGTCGTGTTCTGTCACAGTTCAGTTGGTCTTCGATGAGTTTGAAAACAAGATTAACTAAGGAAAATTATTGTTTCTGTTTTTGTGGTAATAGCTTTGATGATTTCAGGTTTGGTTAGTATAATTCACTTAATGCTTTAATATGAAACATTGAACTTTTTTCTCATAAATATATTAATTGTCTAAAAGTTACGAATATTTTGGGTATATTAATTAATAATTTCACCAATGATTTCACCGTATCGCGTCGTAAATGTCTTGCATTGATTCATTTAATTGATGTGATTGATTGAATAATAACTATATTTAATATGTTTACATTGAAATGATGCAATTCTTCAATATAAATAGTTCACTATAATTGATTAGAAAGGTCATTTAGAACAAAAACCTTTAGAAACGTTTTGCAAAATGCTGACAATTAAACGTTTCACTATACTCAATTTTCTAATAAATAGATGATGACTAATCTAAGTAAAATAGTAGTAAAGAAACCAAATTTAATATATTCATATTTACGCTTCACGTGCTTTGGCCCAAATTATATTCAAATAATATGTTTTTCATTATATAGATGAGGTTTTCGCTAAATCAGTTTGCTCCAGAAGCCTTCTACAGAAATGAATACCAGCAAGCGAGCGATGTTTGGTCTACCGCTAATGTGTTATGGCAGATAATGTCTGGTGGTATGTATACCTAACAAACTACAAACCCTGGTCGTGAATCTGGGCACTTATATTATAATACGTATAACTAGTGTAAATGCTTAAGATAAAGGTGCTTAAGGTAAGCATTTTATTTGATTTTGTACGTCAATCCACGGCTTTGCGAGCATCTCTATCAGCGTTATAATAACACACGTTGGATGCTTTCCACAAATAAAATATATAGTTTTCGTTTGTTTCATTTTCAGGGGTTCAGGCGTTTCCAATTGGTCCCAAACCAAACATAACAAAAGTAGTTACCGCCCATAAGAAGAAATGGCCAGATAAGTATTTACAGTTGAGGTGAGATTGCACTATAGTGAGCTCACTGCTCGGGCTATGACAAAATATATTACATTTGTATTAAAAGGGCTTCACCGACGTCCATTATGGAATATACATTACATTTATGTGGCTTACATATTTCTTAGGGATTGATTAGAGAGTAATTGTTCGTTTGAGTTTTTATTCTTATTGGAGCAATGTGTCTAAAATGATAAAGTGTCATTGTTGGCACTCATTGATGCTCTAGAGTTTCCAATATCTTTGTTTAAACACGTATACGTACATTATGTGCGCTGATGAATATTTTGTGCTAATTCCCAAACGTAAGGTGATACGTTTTGTCTACTCTGCATCAGCCTTTTAATCACTTATCAGACCACTATAGACTTGTTTCAAACTTCTCTACGTCTTTTTCATGCTCGTTCAGTTGTAACTATTTCCTCTATTCTGAAAGCGCTTACTAAAGTTGTTTTCTGTTCTTATTTATAATTGGCGCTATAGATATTTCATAATTATTATATATTATCTGGAGTGAGTATTAAATTAAATAAAATTTTAAATCAATTATATATAACCAAAATCATGTGATTTCGCACTTCTACACCTACACATGCGCAGTTCAATCTAAAAATGTGTGATCGTCTTTCTATTTCAGAAATCCTCGATTATTTGAATGTTGGAATGAAAAGTGTTCTGATCGTCCAACCATCCACAATTTGAGAGAGTCTTATAGATTGGTAACTTATATCATTTATTTATTTATTTTTAAATAATAAGTTAGGTCTTGTCGGTATACTTAACTTATGATTTTCTTATCTTAGATGCAAATAAACTGTTATTATTTTCTTTCAGGCGAAAGTTATCATATAATAATCAAATAATGTTCAAATAACAGAAAAGCACCAAGTTGCTATACAAAATGGATACTCTCATTAACGCCCAAAAAAATTAACACGGTTAACAAGTTTTTAAATGTTGCTAACATGAAATATAAACATTAGATTTATTAAGCCGTAATTTACAACATCACTTGAAGCACCACTTAGTTTCACAAACTTGAAAGGTTATAAGATACCTATAAATCAATAACGTAATCGGTTAAACTTGTATGCATTATTTATATTAGACTTATAAAATGGTTGAGTGATGACTATACCGACAATAGCAAGCACAACAAAAATAATTTGACTTATATATATAATATACCCTATCAATGTAGGGAGAATATACAAGATGCCGAAAACTGTGATTTTTTTTATAATTAGTTTATATACATTCGATAAATAAATATAAATATTTGGATAACATCGAGTTGTATTTGATAAATAATATTAGGTATTTCCATGAATTAGCAAAAACTAAATCTTTGAAAACGTCCTAGGAAGACTAAAGTTTCCTTTAAAATTAAGTTGCAGTGTCGGATACAGAATTTTTACAATGGGTAAAGGGGACACAACAAATTATTTTGGAAAGGTCTGTCCTGAGGGTAATGGTCTAATGGTGTGTAAATATTTATATTTAAGGTTCCTTGATCTTACGTAGAATTATCTTTCAGTGAAAAGAGAATATATTGTTATTTTTTTTATTGTTTATTTATTTTTATGTTATAGATTTGTGAAAAGCTTATTGAAAACAGTGTCTATGAGGTACCCATGTTAGATTTATACACACCAATGACCGCTACCAGCCCTTCTCAAGAAGTATACTATTCCAGAAATGTGAAGATTTACAAATAATTATTGGGCGTAGTTCTTCAAGCACGTCTGAATGGATAGCGTACACATTTCCGACATTCAAGATCACCCAGCAGCACATCAATATGTATATATGTATTTCTACACAAATACAGACATCAAACCTGACACTGCACATGTGACCGCTACTAAGTCAACTCACGGAACATATGCATTATACTTAAAACATACCAACTTAATATATTGTACCCAGTAGCGGATTTACTGTGGGGCCTGAGAGACTCGTGCCTCCTCCCCCAACCCATGTGGAATATTTTTTGCACTTCCCCATTAATAAGTAAAAAAATATATTCTGAAAAAGTGCAGGTAGACCTCGCTTATCATCAATTCCAAAACAGATGGTGCCACTGTTATTGCAAGAAAAGACTAGTTGGTTAACATATGCTATATAGATGTATCAACTGTGTACCAACGTAACGGTGTTTGGCTTTGTGTGACAAAATGGTATATTTGTGACATTCATGGGTTCATGTTTTAAGAGAGAAGTTTATCATACAAGTTTGATTTTGTTTGTTTAATTTTCCATTATCATAATTTAAACTAAATTTTAAAAATATGTTGATGAATTGAGGCATATCATAAAATACCTAATTTTGGACACCGTGTAACGTAAGTAAATGTTACGCTATTTTGCAAAATTTGTAGTCAAAGGTAATGTTTCAAGTCAAATGACACTAATTCATAATTTAAGTCATATGACACATAATTAAATCATCATCCATATATAATATGAAAAGAGATGATGGTATATATATGTTAGTAAAAATGTCACATTTTGTGCCCAACTTTATGGAATAACCCATATATTTTATATAAGATAATTAAAATAATCTGTAAAGTAGTTATTTGGTATGTTCCTCTGAGCACATTATATAAGGTAGCACTTACTACATATATCAGATTTTTATATTTCAGGCCGTAGTCCAGGGTGTGCAGGGTGGCATAGTAATCTCGCTTGAGGGCAAAATATTACTCTTCTTGCTAAAAATCCTCTGCAAAATGCTCTCGCATACTGTAGAGGAATTTCCCGGGGAAGCTCTTCGAACAAGTCCAGATTTTCTGGTAGTACATGATGTGTTCCTCGTTGAAACACACTGTGACGTGACATTACATATTATTTTTCTGCATAGGGCTAACTGGCCGGACGGGCAATCAAACACGATTCATGGGTCCGGCTAAAGGAATCCGCAAAAGCTCTCTTAGAGCTTCTTGTATCTTGATGGGGTTTTATGCTGTATGTGATCGCATCTAACGGTGTTTAATTTTTGATTTTTTCTAGGGTTTTACCAACGACCCGTTTTAGGGTTCGGAAATATTTAGCTCGATAGAAAGGACAGCTCGATAGATTTGAGGGTTATTTCCGATTCTGACTCCAGTGATGTTTATGGCTAGTGACCCGCCGTTGAATATAGCCCGAAGCCCGAATACAGCCAGTCACAATACAGCTGGTTCCCTGTCATCTAAGTATAGACCCCTCCAAAATACCCACCCATATGATTTGTACGCGTCGCTCTCTTTTAAAATATTGTTTTGGCACCAATGTAGATGGCTATATAAAGTAATGTTAAATGTAACACTTATGTAAATGAAACCCGTGGGTCGGGGAACAAGAACAACATACTCTGATTTTGTGGAGCATTTAACAATTAATATCGTGATTGTTTTGTATTAATATTAACCATTGTAATCAAGCCGCTGTGCCTTATGCAGGTCAATGTATCTTTTATATCTAATACAATATACAAATCTACGCAGGCCATTTATGATTAAACGTATCAAAGTGCCTTATACAATATTCGGTTTATAGTATACTATACTCATAGAACAAGGAACTAGCTGCGGATATACACTAGTACCGTACCGCACTTGAAAACATTAATATTAATTATTAATATTTAATAACAAAACCCAAAGTACAAATCTACTTCAATTATCAAGTACCTACAACAGTTAAGAACAAAACACACATCCTTTTAGATAGTTATAATGTATATTATACAAGATGTCGCTAATGTAGCCACTATCGTGTATCATGAATGAATATTATTAGTGTCAGAATATTGGCCTTATTTTTCGTAAGTGCACAGACTACAGTGTAATAATGTAAGAGTAATGCTGATTAGAATACCGGAATATCGGACAGGAATTGCTGCTGCTATATTTATCAATATATAATAAGTAATAAATTAATGGCATTTGGTACGATTATTTGCAAAAGCGTGTGGCATAACAAACAGCAACCTTCACATCCGTCTCGGCTGTTGATGGGCAGCTCATTGAATTCGGCAAAGAATAATTTGTTTATAAAACGCAGCAACATCACACTCGGTCACACGTAACAATGATATACTTAACAATCAATGAACTGCGCATGCTCAGATACGTAGGCTAAATTAGTGATTTTAACTTGGTGAAATAATAGCTCTTTGCACAAAACATGGTTGTTGTTTTTTTGTTGGTAAATAGGCCTATATATAAAATTCATAAGAATTTGTGTTGATTTTTGAATATATAATTTGAAATAAAATGTCCACACCATAATACTCCAGTTGCTAAATCTGCTTAAGATGTGTTTTATATTTGTTTAGATGATTCTTTAAAAAAATGAAAATGAAATAGCAAAGTAATAACCTGACGACAAAGTCCAATTATATATTTCTATTGTTTATGTTTCCAAATATTTTATTCTTGCCAAGAAGAGCATTTTGCCATGCATATAAACATACGCTATATACACTCACATACGCACATGTATGTCATGTTGGCCTGAAGATGTGCCTCAACAGTATATGATACCAATTGAAACGAGGTGATAACGTCCGAATAACATCACAAATTAACGTCAGTGACGTTCAGATCTTAATCCAGTTTTCGACGTCGGTATGTTACGTCACGAATTTGTATCAATGACATGTCACCGAACAATACCTCCAAAGTGATTATTACCACGAATATGTACAAACATACCATAACATACTTATTACGAATACCTATATGCGAGGACCATTTTAAGATTGGCCCATGTCCACGTCGATACTAGTTGTGCCGCGACGTTGCTCCTGTGGCTGAGTCTGAGTGTGGAATCCGAGTTGGGCTCTGTGGGTCCTAATATGCACTCACTCTTCTCCGTACCGTGCATCTCATTCACCATATATCCAATTCCATCAAACGACCATGCCCCAAAAAGCACAGAATTATTTTGAACACGCAATTGGCCGGAGAATGGCGGCAACATAGACAAAAATATCAGAGATTTTGGAAGCTACACCACGGTGAAAATACTACTGCCATGGAACTTCAACCCAGGTCATCCCGTTCATCGAACATGACATTTAGCGTGTTTGTCGAATACCAGTGCACAAGTGTCATGGATTGTTGCGGAATTCGTCCATATCTATATCAACAAGGTAAAAAAGGATTTTTAGGAAATAATTGCAAACATAGATAGAGTAATGAATAACATGTATAATACCACACTTGTGAAACAGGAAGTAGGAGTTTAATTAATAATACGAGCTTATCTTCCACTAATCTGCTATTAATAATACAACTTAAACAAGTAGTTGTACATACAATTTGTGTATGTGTTTACATTAGAACTCGTAGTTAAGAATAAATTTTAAATTTAGAAATACCAACATGTATGCAGAGAACGATAACTAAATACGGTGACGACATTAGTCTAGTATTTTGTGAAATGTTTTTGTCTTAAAAGGCTAAATGGTCCGAAATGTTTTCTATGTCGAATTTAACCTTAGGACGATTACAACAGTGCCTACCCTACATGTTTCCTCCTAATTATGAGAAATTGAACATCACGTTTGTAGATATTTGCAACAAGTTTGATGAATGTATTTCGTGCTACAGATTTCTGACTCTCATATGGGTTAGGCAATAAACGTAAAACCTAATACATTTGCTCAAATGTTTCTAAATGTGATATAGCCCAACTCGTAATACTGTTACGTAATACTGTTATAGGCAATAGAGCAATTGTTATTACATATAGGCCTATGTTAGATTTTAGGATTTTACGATAATAATCCGATTCGGACTCTTTCATAAGCATAAGAAAAGTGTTGCAGTTACAGATAACATTTGTGGTAAGTACCTGATACAAAATACGAGGTGTACTACCTAAGATAGGTGGTTGCTCCAAACTCAACTCAATAAAAATAATATAAAGATAAAACACGGTACCTTTAAAGTATTGCACTTGACTGGAATATGTATAATTTCGGTGGTAGTCGTAAACTTCCAAATATCCAAATAATTTAATGGCTACACAAAATGCAGCGTATGAGAGTCTAGACGACTCTCCTTTAAAACTTTATTTGGTTACGTAGCTTACATCTACCAATATCGGTCTAGAGCTCAACAATCTCCCTTGCATATAGCACTGGATCTAGAGACCATTCCCTTCTAGTCACTTTTTACGTCATATTGTAATGCATTATTGACTCCAGAGTATATCCCTGTCTGTCTCTGTGCAAAACGACTGGACAATCCTCGGTTCATCCATCTTTTCGATCGCCTTCTTCACCAACTCCATCATAGCCCTTGATGCGAGCATAGTGAATGCGTTTTAACGGTGTAGCTTGGCTGTCCTCCCTTTCTTAAGAGCTGGATGATATACCAAAATCAGATCTCCTTTCTGACACTTTTCGGTTAAATTATGTTAGAATTGTTTATGCTTACGGGTCTGCCTGCAAACTTTCTGCATACGGTGTTCCAGAAGATGCAAATAGGATGGGTAGTTTCCTTTTTTCTAGCCGTTTGTGTTTGGTGTCATTACATGAAGGGGGTCTTTATTGTCCCGTTGGACTGTGGATGGTAAGCAGTGGTCCTGGTCGAATTCGCAACAACTTGCACATTTTCTGGAAAACCCGGAGTGGAGCTCGTCATGGATGCGATATCGACAAACCAACTGCTCCACATGTGCCTTTGCCACAGTCGCTGCTTCCTAATCATGTATCGTCAGTGCGATAACGAGGACGTACTTGCTTCCATCTGGGGCTGTCGGTAAGGGTCCGAATATATCCAGCGCGATTCTCTGGAGTGGTTGCCTTGACAGGTCGCATCACACACACTTCGCAGCGATTGCATCATGTTTCGAGCCAAGCCACTCCAGTAAGCGTTTTTTTTTCCTTTTGCAATAGTCGTCTTTGTCTCCAAAGAGCCACCTGCCACATATCATACAAGAATGGTTGGTACTATCAACTGTATGAATATCATCTATTTAAATCTCCAACGGGAGGTTTAAAACGTCGACAAAGCAACCCTGCAACAACAGAGCAACCATTTGCTCAATTATTATTCCGCTGCGTTTAGTAGTTCTGAAGGCTTCTCCCAGATTTTCTCCCAGGCCGATCGCATTCCTAATTGTTTTGCGTCTTTTAGTACTTTAATATCCGGATCTGCAGCTTGAGCATCATTTACACCATTGTTGTCTAAGGCATTCAAGTCTATAGTGACAACTTACTTACTCTTCCTTCCTTGTTTCCTTGATATGGTTTCCCATTCATCATTTCTCTTCCGTTTCACAATGGTAACAAGCCCGACAAGGTATTTGTGATAAATGTGGACACGACCTGGACGATGTTCAACAGAAAAGTCATAGATTCCCAACGTTTCCAACCCAAGGGCCGATCCAGGAAGGCAACTGTTATCAACTTTTTTATTCCAAATAAAATGGAAAAATAGCTTGTTCAATTCATGTATAAAATGGTCAGGTGGGTTTGG
>JAODAF010108954.1:0-10710 GCA_027574765.1 Molpadia intermedia | reverse complement strand
TTATTCTTTTCATTAAATTTAGGTCCAAATTAATTAAAAATTGGGGACAAATTAGAACAAAAGGGGGCAAGAATGGGAACATTTTGTCCCTGAAAATTTGTGGGGGGGGGGGGGCACTTTGCCGACTGAGGCAACATTTCTGCCCGATTATGGCAGGTTTCTGACCACCAGGGTGAAGGTTTCCACTTCCAAAAGTCCATTGCAAACAAAGTATTATCGTGGGTGTCAGACCCGCCGGGTGCCCCCCTAGCCCGGGTGCCCGGGGGATCGCCGGCCCCCCCCCCCCCCCCCCCCCCCCGCGCGCTTCCTATGCCCTTGGTTATTTCACTCTATTCTGGATTCCTGATTCACTGCAATAAATTTGAACTGTACCAAACGAAACACAATCACAACATGGAACATAATACAAACAGGAATGTTCCATTTTTGCAACAACTGTGATTTCAAATTCGTAACATAAATGAATCATTAATTCGACCATGCATGTTGGCTTTCGTTCTAAATATATCACATACTGTACTTTATACTTATGAAATGATAGATTCATAAGAGAAAATCGAAATGTTTCG
Organism: Molpadia intermedia; assembly: GCA_027574765.1. NCBI lineage: Eukaryota > Metazoa > Echinodermata > Holothuroidea > Molpadida > Molpadiidae > Molpadia > Molpadia intermedia. The sequence continues at coordinate 10,141 of JAODAF010108954.1, read as the reverse complement.
TACCTGCGTTACTGTAACGATATTATTTACTTTATGCATTGCTAATATGGCAAGCATAACATTGTACACACATGTAGTATATTGCCTGTGTATTGCTTTAATTAGGGAATGGGGCGAAAAACACACATGTATGATAAGCACGCAGCATGTGTATAGTTAATGTTGAGAAAGTCATGTTGCTGAATATGAATGAATCGTGGTTGGCATTAGTCGCGGCATTGCAAGAATCGTGCAATAACATTTAAATTCCCGCAAGTCACTACGTGATACTCGCACCATTCCCGCAGTGCTATGTTTCATTCCCCACAAATCACTATACAAAAATGCGCACTTATAAAAACATCACAACATTCACCCAAAGTACAACACACAGAGCTTTACGGCTGAAGTCAACACTTGAAACGTTTATAATACAAAGTCAATGGAAGGAATAGGAATTTATATGTGAGATCTGTTTTCACGCACTAATTTCCCATTGATGTTTTGACCATTGGACGTACGTCGGGTGTCGCGTTCGCTGATTGGTCAATGAGTCCATGTGTGTGTTTTAACTGAGGGCTATTGAATAATACTGTATAAAATTCTCTACAAATCTCATTGAATGTAGCCTATATTGCATGCAACTAGGCTTAAACAGAGAGGGAATCCCACTTTTTTGAAACATCAAAGAGAGACAATTCCTGGCTGGGAGGTCCCTTTTCTTTACAATGTATTTGATATTGGTGTATGATTATGCAGATGCCGTCAGTCAGACTCTTACAGTAGCGTTTCCCAGGGGCCAAATATTTACATGGTAATGTCTTCGCGCGTGTAATCGTACGTGCATGTAACGTGAATAAAGCAATTTAGCATAACAACACATAGGCTATGTATACTGTTAGTACGTACGTAGCCTACGGTGTGGAGGAGAATGTGTTACTCAGAATTCGATAGAACAACGGCTTTTGAAATATGGCCGAAATGTGCTCACATTTAAAGTATATGTTTTTCGTCGAGACTTATTGTTAAGTTTGTCAATGCGTTTGCGATGTATTGTTATATTTTAGCTCATAGTGATACCAGCATTATGTTGTGCTGATTGAATGTCTGTCTTGTCTGCTTCTTGTACAACTATGGATAAATTTAGATGAAACTTTGACACAATAATGGATGATACTTGAGTGGAGACATAAGGGGTCTTCAGGAATATGACATCAAATGTCATTTAGCAGTGATTTGATGTATATCAATGTGATTGTCTATTCAATATTCACACTTTTTCATCAATGTGTTGCTCTTACAGTCATGGATGATTTGTGATGAAACTTTATGATACCTTAATTACATATCCATGGATGGTGGGTCTGTGGGCCATATGGGTTTTTAGAAATTTTAATTGAAAGGTTGGGATCACCCCTAGTTGATTTTTTTAAATCGCTTTATCTCTCATGAAAACAAATGGATGTTGATGAGAGTTGGTCATAATGATCGTTGGGTAGTGCCCCATGTGGAATGTACAGGAATTTGAAGTCAAAGGTCATTTGATGTCATTATTTGAAAATACCGAAAATTCTTAATTTTTCACAGACAATGGATATTAACAATGTTAGTCTTAATGATGGTTTGGTAGTGATATATTTGAGGTGTTTAGGAATTTTATGTAAAAGGTCATTCAAAGTTCAATTGATGTTATTCCTTGAAAATGCTCAAAGATGTAAAATGTGTGTTGATAAACAATTTTGTTTTCAAATTTTACTTTTAGTTTGATTTCTTAAAACCAAAATTGTAGGAATGATGCATCATTGCCATACTAGTTTTTTGGATGATGGTCCATGGTGGCTAGATGGACCCTATTGTATTGTTGCTCATATAATATTCATAAGGTCAAATTTGAAAATTGCAATAACTTGGCAACCATAAGTCAGATTTTCTTCAAACTTAGAATGGAGATATTGGTAGACATTGACAACTGAGGGTAGGGACTCTAGGGAGGAGGGGGCAGGGGGTCAGATCACTTGTGATGTGTGCGTGTAAAACCCTGGTTTCGTGGTGCCGTCTCCCATGTGGAAACTCATAGAGATGTCGGAACATAGGGATGTAACCCATCCACTGCTCTACAATGGAAAAAGAATGATGGATGCAGCTCCAGTACTTTTTGAATAATTAGGTCTTTGCCACCATTATGTTGGCAAATTTGCACTTGAAAATTCTGCGTGAGGTATCATAATATGTTGGCTATTGTACCCTGTTATAAATGGAATTTATATTGATTTTATAAATTTAAATTGTTGTTTTATTAACTAACTCTTCAATTGCTCTAGTTATTTATATATCTTGTTTCCTCATTAACATTGCAGTACCAGATACTCGACGATTTTTTTTCTCGGAGGGGGAGCAATACATCCGCCTACTTCCCCGGTACACAAACGGCCGTGCTTCAGAAACTGCCATTCAAGTTAAAGGACTACACATCTAGAAGTTGCATGTCAATATTTCATTAGGCTAAGATAGGATCATCTTGGGGCAATTTTTATTTTGTTGTCGGTATAGGTTACTATTTAGTGTTAGAAGTCTATGTTAGGCTATTCTAATTTTTGGGGTTATCGGTATAGGCTAACATTTAGTATTATACTTCAATGTTAGGCTAGGAATACACAATCTGCTTAATCTATGTAAACGGAGTCCTTTAACTTAGATGGCGGTTTTGAAACATGGCTGTTTATGTACCGGAGAAGTAGGGGAACGTATGACGCCCCCCTCCCCCAAAAAATAAATAAATAAATAAAATATAAATAAAAATTAGGTCAATTTTTTTGGTTGGGAGTCAGGTACTAAACACTAATTGCAATGAGTGCATACAGCTAATCCACAAGCAGTATCAATTCAATATTGCCTACATTTGCCTCAGCGCCTGTCTTGTAAATACATTATATAATCAACTTGAAGTAGGCCTATGCATCAGCTGTGAATTAAGGTGAAATTAAATATACTGCTCATTATTTTCCATGCTGTTACTTCTACATTCACATAATCCATGTAGTTCTGATTAAAAAAATCTTCTTACTGTTCCACCTACTCGACTACGATTCTATGGTGATCGCTCCTTTAGCAATTTTAGCCCTGTTCACTGGAATTTACTAACTCTATCCATTAGAAATTTGACAATAGCTGTCAATAGCTTCAAATCACAGTTTCTTTTTAATCAAGTTTTTTCTTAATTTGTAATTTGTAAGTACCGTTTGTTGTGAAGCACTTTAGATTGTTGCTCTTCTGGAGTTGTATTTAGCACTATATATATTATTATTATGATTATTAATTGTGCCAGTAATTTGGTATTCCTTCTATCATTCTAGAGAGGGATTACAGACCTGTTCAAAGGTTCTACAGATTTTGAAGTCAAGTTCATCAATGACTACATAGGTAGGAAATCATGCAACCTATAAGCTATATTTGGCTTACCTCACATTATCACAAAGTTAAAAAAAAATCTTTATATAAAACAAGGAGTAAGTACACTGGCCATTAGTGTACATGAAATTTCTATAGCAATTGTTCAAACCTTCAAAGATCAAATTACTTTACATACATGTACATGTTAGTAATATTAAGGTTTGTGAAATGTATTGTAGCTCTTCTGACACATACTATACTGTAGTCTGAGAATTGTTAATTTATTTTATTTTCCACTGTAATCTCTTTAAAGGTAACTTCATTGCAAGAACATTGCAAGAAGCTTTTATAGAATTACAGGCCCGTAGCCATGTTGTCTACTGGGGGGTATCGTTTTCCCATCTGAATGCTGTCCTGGGGCAGGGGTCTAAGGGAAGAGGATGTCCCCATGAGAATGTTTTGAATAATTGTATAGATACAAGTTGGTGCAGTATATTGCAATTTTTAAAGTAATTAATTCATGTTCAAGAACATTTTTTTTAATTCATATATCCTGTAGGCTATTGTACAGTGTATGCAAACCATTAATTCTGGACACCCCAAAATGAGCACCATGCTTAGGCCTACACCGTCATGTTTTAGGAGATCCGCATAGCAAGTAAAATTTGGGGCATTGGAGCAAGACATCCCCCCTCTCCCAAATTGAAATACAGCAGTCTTCCCCTGTTTTAGGTTGAGTAGGCCTGCACCACTGGCCGACACATACATACTGTAAATACCCAAAGGGTCCATGATCATGATGTCCGTATTAACATGGATATTGTATTGTTTTTGCATACGTTTTTCGTTTCTCAGTAAAAACTGGGCCTAAAAAACTACCTTCTATTTTGGCCTGCTCTGCAGCTGGAGCCCACTTTGGCTCTGCCCGGTCTAAGCCTATAGTAGTTACGCCACTGCTTGACCACCTGATAACAAACAATAACATTCCTCCAACTATAAATGATTAGATTAAACCATTTATTAAGGACATAGTATTACAGGACAGCTTGTATTTTTTTCCTTTCAACTACTGTATGTACAGGTAAAGGCCTCTTTGCCAAGAGGGACTTTCAAGGTGGGGAACTGCTGGTAGAGTATGAAGGGGAGGTCGTCACTGAGACTGAAGCAAATCGACGAGAAGATGAATTCCCATCCAAAGCTGATTATATGTTTAGCTTCACGCACAAAGGGAAGAAGTGGTGGTGAGAATTTTCATTATAAATACAGCAATTTTGAATTTTTAGCAATTTACTCAAATTTGTTCTTGATTCCCTTCGCCAATAAAATGGCTTTCCCATACTTTCCCCAGATTTGTTCAGAAGGAATCCCCCACAAAACTGCTTTGTCAATTGACTTTCCCCCACCTTAGGAAACATTTTTATTGTGTCCTATAAAACACTTACAGTAAGTCCTGTGAGGAACACCTTTCATTTTCCACAGCTTCTTCTAGTGATGCTCTTGCATCCCTTTCCCATATATGAAATTTTGTTGTATGATAATAGTATAGAGAACTGTTACTACTTTCAAATGTTACAATTTGATGGGATTTCTTGGCAGAAATTCAGTGCTTTGTGTAAAGAATTTGTACTGATTATATTGCCCTGTTGTTGTCATCATTCTTGCGAATTGCCCCATTATACCATGGTACAGCTAGAGGTGACAGGTCTGAAACATCATGCACGATGTATGCTGCCAGTTTGGCATTATTGTAGCCCTAACACATAAACAGTTTGCATTTTTAAATTGGTTTGATGATTGTGAACAGTGGGTAAGGAGGTTCTAACAGGCCAAAAAAAAACTGCCGATCCTGTGAAATGGTGTTACCCAGTCAATATCACCGACCTTGCGAATATGCAACACATATAAAACAATCATTGGCTCACTATATTTTTGGCTGATTTGGATATCCAAGAATTTTGTGTCCAATGTAATTTAATGGTAAATTGATGTTACTCACATTCAATATACTGTACACGTACTATATATTAGTCTACTGCAACATTGATGCCCTTGTTCTTTGTTGAAACAGCATTGATGCATCAAAAGAAACAACCGCATTCAGCAGTTATGTTAATGATGGCTGTGGTCGTTTGGAAAATGCATTCGTGAAGAAACAAGAAGTATGTGGACTTCCCAGGATATTTATATATGCCAAGAGGAAGATTTTGACTGAAGAAGAGATCAGATATGACTATGGTGTGGCCAATGCAGAGTGGAGGAAGGTAATGATTATGAATGGTGTATGGATATAGGTTATATTTAATTAAAGTGTGAATAATGTTCATGTATTGTGGACATTTTGCACTGTACGGTTTATAATAGTTGATAATGATGTGAATGGGATTGCAAAGAAGTCTGATAGAGGACCTCTAGTTGGTAGTGATGTGTGTGGGTTAGGTTGTAAGATGATGTAGATGTTTTACAAGTAACGGTTGATCCACAGTACATTCTAAAAAGTCTGATAGAGGACCTCTAGTTGGTAGTGATATGTATTATGTATGGGTTAGATTGTACAGTAGTAGCACTGTAGCTGAGAAGAGGACCAGTAGTTGATACAATGTGTATGGATTGGATTGTAATAGCACATATGATAGTGGATCACTAATACTGATCTGTATGTGTTAGATTGTAATAGCACTGTATATGATAGAGGACCAAAGGTGATGGTGATTCATATGGGTTAGGTTTAATATCACAATATCTGATAGAGGACCACTTGTTTAAATACTGATGTGTGTGGGCTAGTTCGTAATAGCACTGTAGTTTAGAGAGGACCACTAGTTGATACAATGTGTATGGGTCAACTGTAATAGCACTGTATATGATAGAGGATCACTAGTTAATACTGATCTGTATGTGTTAGATTGTAATAGCACTGTATATGATAGAGGACCAAAGGTGATAGTGATTTGTATGGGTTAGGTTTAATATCACAGTATCTGATAGTGGACCACTAGTGGTTACTGATGTATATCGGGTAAATGTTAATACCACTGCAACGGATATAGGACCACTGGATTGATACTGATCTGTATGGGATTGTAATAGCACTGTAGTTTAGAGAGGACCACTTGATGGACCATCTGATAGAGGACCACTAGTGGATACTGATGTGTATGGGGTAAATTTTAATACCACTGCATCTGATAGAGGACCACTAGTAGGGCCAATGATTTTCCGCGATCACAGAATTTGCCACGGAATCGCAGAATTTTGAATTTAGCACGAAATTGATGAGAAAAAATATTTTTTTCAAAACTGCAGTGTTCGATCCCTATACCTTTAAACTTAAAAATTGACCATTGACCAACAATATTTACAGAAATAAATCACCCAATTTCACACAAGTCCAATGAATGTATGCACATTCGCACTGACTGCACAGGTCAAATCACAATGTGCTGGCTGCTGCAAGTGTACTGTCGATACTGCAGTAGTATGGTACGGTACAGCGTGGGTTAGTTCTATTTTTAGTTACAGTACTGTGTACAGTGTAGCATCCAAGTTTGCTTCGATATTCGATCGATGATTAATAGTGCATCTACACATACATGTAGCCGGATTACTAGAAAGTCAAATCAAAAGTCAGACGGCAGTGGGACTACCATACATGTACTTTCGCGAAATTTTAAGTTGCTTTAATTTGATTCAATACATGTGCGCTTGAGTTTCAGATATTTTCAACCCTGCTTTGTAGTAAATTTAATTTAATTTAGGCTGGCTAGACTGTCCGTGCATGCATGTAGGTTGGTTAGGCCGAACATTATGACATCTGTATGCAATACTTATAGGCTATATATTGGCTGTTATTGTGTAATTTGTTATGCCATGTAAAATCACGGAATTTTGGATATTCCGTCACGGTATTTCACAGACTTTTGAAATATGATCGGGGAATTTTCAGATTTTTGTCACGGAAAGTTATTGGGACTACACTAGTTGATACTGATGTGTGGGGGTTAGATTGTAAGATGATGTAGATGTTTTATTGGTAACGGTTGATTCACAGTAATGTACATTCTAAAGAAGTCTGATAGAGGACCTCTAGTTGGCATTGGTGTGTATGGTGATGAGTATGTACAGTATATGATAGAGGGGTATCAGGACAATTCCCCCTGGACAATTCCCCGTGGACAATTTTCCCCCGACAATTGCCCCCCGGGACAAATTCCCCCTGAAAACTGCCCCCCGGACAATTTCCCCCCAGGACAACTGCCCCCGGACAATTGGTTAGGGATAGGGTTAGGGTCCGGGGGGAAATAGTCCGGGGGCAGTTGTCATGGGGGAAGTAGTCTGGGAGGAAGTTGTCCGGGGGACAGTTGTCCTGGGGGGGAAGTTGTCCAGGGGGGAATGGTCCTAGAACCCTATACAGTATGTATTGCTATTTGCTAGTTGATCTCTTTATAGCCAATCATGACTTTGATCACACCATGATCATGGGGTTATTAATTTGAATAGTGGTCATGTCAAGGCCCAGGAAAACTGGCATTTCAAACAAATTCCATGTTTTTCTGCAGATTCTTTTGGGGGGCATTTTCCATGCAATTCCACGCCGAAAATGCACAGATTCTGTGTCATTATGCGGCGCCTTCTTGATGACACATATTCCGCAAATATGGACACGTATACTTGACATGATTCATGTTTTATTGATTTTCACTACCTAGAAATCAATGATGATCATAACAATTTATTTTTATACAACTCACAATACAATATACCTAATAGTGAACCCACTTCATGACATGTGTTCACCACTTATGTTATGCAAATCATGCAGGTTCCTCTATTGATAGTTGATACACATAAAATAAATCTAATCATTGACAGATATTGGCTTTCATTACCGGTAGCGAAAGAAAAGTCTTGTCCGCTCTATCCGGTAGTCTTAGTAAAAGCAGTCACTTGAGTTTAAAAGTACAGAAAATAATTCAAAATTTTGTTCAGTTCCCTAAAATGATAGAATGATTTTCAAAAGGTTAACTTTGTACTGTACATACATGTGCTTCTATTGATACGCAATTCAACAAACAATCTGAATGCTTTTTCAGGCCTAATTTTAGTCAAAAAGTTACATTCTAAATTGCATTCTTAGTTGGATGCTTTAAAACTTCTATGTGATGACATCATAAACTTATAACTTCCTGTAGCCTGCTGTTTTATAGGCCACATATTTTCAATGGGGTTACTTGTGGTGTATTTCTAGTCATTAATGGAGTGTTCAAGCAAAATAATACATATTTTACAGCGCTTAACATAGATGTGTCCCCTCACATAGCAAATGCATCATTCTGCCACATACCGCCTTCATATATTTGGCACTTTTATAACAGTTACCCCCTCCGCAATTTCCCTATATTCCATCCTAGTGTCTGCCAGCGTGTTCTCTTTCCCAGTGATGTGGGATGACTGCTGGGGAATGTTGCGCTGATAGCACCACATCCAAAGGAACCACGCTATGCAATGTACAGGGGCTGGGGGAGTGCATCCCCCCAGTCTGTTTATGCAAGCTTCTGCGGTTTGAGAAGACGGTCAGGTTTGCTTGACGGCCCTTGTTATCACCTCCAGTTCGAGCACCTCATTTGACCACTTGCCCCGAAAAGGGGTACATCGGTCGTGAAGGACAGCCTGTGGGCTTCGTACACTGCAAATTTGAATTCTGCGAGGTTCAACTGTCACTTCCAACATGCCAGGTGATGGCAGACTAGGTCAAAGGTGCTATGATGTATCAACAAGGTATACATGCTCATAAATACCAAACAGTTTTGGGAAATTCCAGCCTAAAGTCCAGTAGGGCTGGGGTGAATCATGGTTATTCATTCACTATATCTGAATAGCACTTTAAGGCACTATCGAAATGGCTTTTTCAAATATTGAGATATTCCACTATTTACATAACACACATACAGTAAGTGACACAAAAATACTGAAATTAAACTTGTTATAAAACAACAATGGATATTTACCTAATTAGCTTTACCCTTTTCGCAGTTTCGCATATTGATCTCAGTGTGAAGCCAATGTCATGACGATATACAAAAGAAGTTGTTATTGTGTTCATCCCATTGTTAACCTATTAGCCTAACTTCACTACCATAACTGTATAAAAACTTTGCCACAGTGCCTAGTATTGTCATTAAATGCACAACAGCCTAACATCATGCTGTGGAAGGAAAGCCTAGACAATAGTAGCAGTAAGTTTACATGTGGCCTTAACAGATATCTTGTTTTTATCTTTCATTCCTACCCAAGTGTTACGCTCATTGATTAAAGTCCAATTTAAAAAAACATTAGAGAATTATTGTTTAGATAATAACAATGTGAACAAATACCCATATATCAGTGTGAACACTCATTAAACATTAACAGTTGACCAAATGCCCAGGGCAAGTGACAGTTATGTCTGGTGTAGATGTAGTACAGTAGGGCCTGCACAGATATTTTGTGCTCCTGGAATTGTTGTTATTAGGCCTATCTATGTTGTTAGAATTTTTTACAGATTTGTTTTTTTCAAATATCAAAATATGTACCCAACCAAAAATATATCATATTAAAGGTAATTTTTGATTCCTTGCCGAAGGCGAAAGGAATCTATGCGATCAAGTATGCGTGTGTATGTGTGTGTGTGTGTATGTGTGTGTGTATGTGTGTGTGTATGTGTGTGTGTGTGTATGTGCGGATAACTGCTTGTAATCAGGCTAACTCAATAATGCCAACTTGGATTGATGTCATA